>JBCEWB010099799.1:2012-12172 GCA_039654565.1 Peronia peronii
TACCGCTTTCCGTTATAAGACTATTTCCTTTTTCTTACACTGATACATTTGATCAGTGAATATCGATCGCTAACAACATAAGGCACAATACCACAGCTTATATATATATATGATGCTTCATTGTCTTCATTTCTGATGGGAACCTACGATTAAAGATGGGAAAATTTGAGAACTTCTCGCATTAAGTTTTAAGACTATCTCCTTTTTCTTACATTGATATTTTGATTAGGGAATATCGATCACTAAAAGAATCAAAACTAATAAACTCTGACACCATACCAGAGGTAATATCATATGATTAAAGATGCGGAAATTTAACAACTTACCTCTTTCCATTTTAAGACTATCTCCTTTTTCTTACACTGATACATTTGATCAGTGGAACCAAAATGGAACCAGCTAATGGAACCAAAACTAATAACCTAAGGCAAAATACCACAGGTAATATAATAGTGCTGAAGATAGTGAAAAATGATGCCTCATTCTCTTCATTTGTGATGGGGGCATACGATTAAAGATGTTGAAATCTGACAACTTACCGCTTTCCATTTTAAGAGTATCTCCTTTTTCTTACACTGATACAATTGATCGGTCAATGTCGATCACTAATGAAATCAAAATTAATAGCCTAAGGCACAATACCACAGGCAATATAACAGTGTTGAAGATACTGAAAAAACATGCTTCATTCTCCTCATTTGTGATGGGCGCATACGATTAAAGATGCCGAAATTTGACAACTTAAAGTTTTCCGTTTCAAGACTATCTCCTGTTTCTTACACTGCTACATTTCGTCAGTGAATATCGATCGCTAAATGGAACCAAAACTAATAACCTAAGGCAGAATACGACAGGTAATATAACAGTGATGAAGATAGTGAAAAATGATGCTTCATTCTCTTTATTTGATTAAAAAGGCGGAACTTTTACAACTTACCGCTTTCCGCTTTAAAACTATCTCCTTTTTCTTAGACTGGTATTTTGATCGATAGCTAATGGAATCAAAACTAATAAATTCTGGCACCATACCAGAGGTAATATAACAGTGTTGAAGATATTGAAAAATGATGCTTCATTCTCTTCATTTGTGATGGGCACATACGATTAAAGATACCGAAATGTAAGAACTTAAAGCTTTCCGTTTTACGACTATCTCCTTTTTCTTACACTAATATTGTGATCAGTGAATATCGATCGCTAATGGAATCAAAACTACTAAACTCTGGCACCATACCAGAGATAACATAACAGTGTTGAAGATACTGAAAAATGATGTTTCATTCTCTCCATTTGTGATGCGGGCATACGATTAAAGATGGCGTAATTTGACAACTTAAAGCTTTCCGTTTTAAGACTATCCCCTGTTTCTTACACTGATGCATTTCATCGGTGAATATCGATCGCTAAATGGAACCAAAACTAATAACCTAAGGCAGAATACGACAGGTAATATAACAGTGATGAAGATAGTGAAAAATGATGCTTCATTGTCTTCATTTCTGATGGGGGCATACGATTAAAGATGGGAAAATTTGAGAACTTACCGCTTCAAGTTTTAAGACTATCTCCTTTTTCTTACACTGATATTTTGATCGGTGAATATCGATCGCTAAATTAATCAAAAATAATAAACTCTGGCACCATATCAGAGGGAATATCATACGATTAAAGATGCGGAAAGTTGATAACGTACCTCTTTCCATTTTAAGACAATCTCCTTTTTCTTACACTGATACACTTGATCAGTGAATATCGATCGCTAAAGGAATCAAAACTAATAAAGTATGGCACCATACAGAGGTAATATAACAGTGTTGAAGATATTGAAAAATAATGCTTCATTCTCTTCATTTGTGATGGGCACATATAATGAAAAATGCCGAAATTTGACGACTTACCGCTTTACGTTTTAAGACTATCTCCTTTGTCTTACACTAATACATTTGATCAGTAAATATCGATCGCTAATGGAACCAAACCTAATAACCTAAAGCACAATACCACAGGCAATATAACAGTGCTGAAGATAGTGAAAACTGATGCTTCATTCTCTTTATTTGTGATGGGTACATACGATTAAAGATGCGGAACTTTTACAACTTACTGCTTTCCGTTTTAAAACTATCTCCTTTTTCTTACACTGATATTTTGATCGGTGAATATCGATCGTGAATGGAATCAAAACTAAGTCTGGCACCATACCATAGGTAATATAACAATGTTGAAGATATTGACAAATGGTGTTTCATTCTCTCCATTTGTGATGGGGGCATACGATTAAAGATGGCGTAATTTGACAACTTAAAGCTTTCCGTTTTAAGACTATCTCCTTTTTCTTACACTGATACAATTTATCATCGAATATCGATCGCTAATGGAACCAAAACTAATAACCTAAAGCACAATACCAGAGGTAATATAACAGTGCTGAAGATAGTGAACAATGATGCTTCATTCTCTTCCTTTCTGATGGGATCAATACGATTAAAGATGGGAAAATTTGAGAACTTACCGTTGTAAGTTTTAAGACTATCTCCTTTTTCTTAGACTGATATTTTGATCGGTGAATATCGATCGCTAAAGGAATCAAAACTAATAAACTCTGGCACCATACCAGAAATTCTGCATTATTTCGACATCGAGGGTTCCTGTTCTTTATTTCTCCTTACTATGTGCGTCTCGTGCGCATTCACCGCCTGATCACCACTTACAACGTCACAACTAGCCACCATTCACATTCAAAGTTCATGACTGCCAGGTGTAACTAGAAAATAATGATTAAATCCACACAGCTAGAGGTGTGATAGTTTGTGACTGGCATTGAAATCCCACATTAGAAACTAAATGCAACACTGTATGCAATGGTTTGGTCCAAATCGTATGTGTGGTGAGGGTTAGCAAATTTGAGACCTGTCAAACTGACATGTAATTATGAGTACAAACCTTCCATCTGCTAATGATCTAAGTGAAGCTGCGATTAGAGTGATGGGATCTGATGTGTATCAAACTGTTTCATTCCCAAGCATGGATGCAGTCATCGGTCCAATCCGTAAAGTTCCACAGACAACTACCGCCTGTATGTCAAATATCATAGACACTGCAAGGCGGTAGTGGATCACAACGAGAGCTGAGCGTCGCTGGCTCGCTCATGTGTTTTATTTAATGTTCTGGCTGTGCGCAAAATACAGTCATTTATCAGTGGAGTGACAAAGCACCATCGCTCTTGTTCTGTTGGCAACACCAGACTTCAAGCCGTGACTCTGTGCACTCACAGTCAACTTCTTTACCTTTGAAGTTTCTTTGAAATTTTTCGTATGCGTAAGCAGAATTTACAAGCTTGGCTCTCTTTGATATAAAGTTCCGCCACCTTGTTGTATTTTAATAATCTGTTGATACTTCAGAGGATTTTTTTTCTCCAAAATAAAGATAAGTCAGCATCGCCTGTGAGACACAAACGATATTCAAATATTCATAATCGTACTTTCCACTTCATATTTCTTATGGTGATGGGGTGAGGGGTAGCGGAGAGGAGGAGGAGGGGGTGTCACCTGAAAACCGAAGTTGTGCTGTTTGGTTACATATAATTTTCTTAATGTGGTTTCAGAATATCAGTGTTGAGTGTCATCCGCACGGTGTTGCAAAGCGTTAACTCTAGTAGACAAAATTTTGCAGAAGAACGAAAAAAAAAACCTTCGTTATTGCTTGAGACCATTCATTTTTGTCACAATGATGTGATGCATAGGGATTTAGATAGGCTATATAGATGAATTTCTTCACAATCATTTATATTTAAGACAATTTGTGGCTTAGAATTTCCATGGAACGCAGGTTTCACGCTTACAAAGTGCGTACAGACCAATACAGTTTAGCGCTTTGCGTCAGTCAGTGTGATTTCACTTGCAGGCCGTGGTTACTGCGCTATCTTCACCCAAGTGGGCGCAAATTATTATTATGTATATAGTCTTTCATTTTTAAGAAAGCAGGATTATCTCGGCTTTGAGTACCTGCCATTTTTTGGTGACAATTTTTATGTGTAGAAAGTTGGAATTTGGAGATTTGCACCGATAGCGGAGTCTCATCCAAGTTTTAACTGCCAAGGATCCTTTAACTTGTGTAACGTACACAGGGACCTCCGTTATATAGTCACCCTTATCTGAGCATGCCAGACTTCGGACTTCCCTGCTAAAAAAAAACCGGAGACGTTGAGGTACTGAAAAAATGTAGTTTCTAGTCTTCGAATCTTTGCTACTACCCCGATGGTAGGATCAGAAATCCGTCCCCGGGAGGTCGAGGAAGTGAGTTTTTCGCCGATTAGCAGACCCCTAACCGCGGGGCCACGGCGCCAAAGAGTTAACATTATTGTAATATAATGCAAGCTCCTTGGTGGGCACCTAAACGAGATAAGCTTAGCTGCCCGAAGGAGGGTGAAAGTCGCATTATAAGATGAGCGCCGACATTGAGCCCGAACCTCATACACAGCCCTCTGTCTGATATGAGAGAGATATAACACTGCGCCATTTGTTGCAAGTCACATTGAAGTTGCCGACTTGCCGATCGCTCTATAATCACCGGAGGCTTAGACAGTCTGCAGTGTTTCTGTACAAAGCACAAGACCCATAAGAGGCCCATGTGACTCTTTTCACTGATATTTCCTGTAGCTACAAGATATTGAGAGGTAAGTCGATAGATATAATGGTATCTGTTGTTGTATTTCAGCAAATGGAAAACCACAGCTAGAAATATTGTTTGAGGCTGAAAAGTACTATTAAACTGGAACGGTTTATTAAAACTTCAGTTTCAGCACATCAAAGCGATGTAGCTGAATTTTGTGAAACAGTGCGTGAGCACATGCGTTTCCGGATTCCAGTTCATAGATTCTTTTTCTATGTTTAAAGACTAAGCCTAACTTACACAAATGAAAAATCTGCAATCTAATGTAGGTCTAGATGTGGTCACTAGTGTTGGCGTAGTGTATAGTAAATCTTGTCTACTATAAATGGCTAGGGATTTAAATATGTTGATCAACATTTATGACTGTGAGTAATTATAGATTAGCTATGGACGATTAAGTTTCGGTTTGTCAGGTTAGGCCATTCCCTTCTTCCCATCTCTCTCATATTCTCTTCTTTGTCTCCAATTCAAAACCCAAATCAGTAAGAATATTATCATTCGGTCTACTCACACTCAAAATCCAAAAGAGACACAATTTTTTTTTTCTCAAGCTGTTTTTCATTTCTTTAATGCGTCTCTCAAACTCTACCAGTAAATTGAGCAGCCCTGAAATAATACAATATTTACGACTGAAATAACATAAGGAAAAGAGCTTCAAGAGATAATTATCCAATCAAGAAAGGATTTTTAAAAAATAAAGAAAAAATAATAAAAAATATTTTTTTTTAAAAAACCTGACAAATCATTAATTATTATGTCTTTAAATGCAGTGATCTGCATAATTGTGTTCTAAATAATATGGCCTTCTGTAGTACAATGCACAGTATATGCTAAAATTCTTTCTTTCCCAAATACAATAAGAGCTGAGCAGATAAATACTGATTACATTAAATATCAAAATATCTTACGAGAAACTGTATTGTGGTAACCAGTCTGATTACATGAACATGTGGACCAGGTAGGCAAAATGTAAGTGGTTATTATATATATATTTTTTAAAATGATTCTATTGAAATCTTGACAACGCTGTTTCCATACTTTCTAAGAATCAACTATAGCACTTATGCTACGAAACTGCGCTGGGTATCTGCATTCTGCCTTGCTGGGCATTAATTTTTTCAGGCTGGTAACTGACCTTTTATGTACATTTCCTAAGCTTCCACATACTAACATAATTATTTCGGAGTGATAATCAAGGTTGCTAATTTCTATAGGCAGTGGTACACCTTTTTTGAATTCATTTCTATAATATTTATCTTCATGATAGTCAAATTTATTAATTTTACTTTTTATTATCATTGTCTACAATTGTGATGTCCAGTCGTAGATTTCTGGTGTTGATTGCATCTAAAGTTGCTTGGAACATTGATGGTTTCAATTGGGTGTCCTTTATAATGGTGCAGAGAAGGTTCTGTCTGTTAGTGAATATCTGTATGGACCCTAGATGCTGGCGTATACCCTTATTTTGTCGGAGCTTGTATAGGAGTTCCTTCTCGTCGGATGGAATCATTATGCTTTCGAAGCGTTTAGGAATACAGATAGTGTTTTCATAATTCTAAGAAATCGTTTTTTGGTTTCATGACATAATTTAACTACATGCAGTTGATCCATGGCGCATCTCTTGGTCCTGAAACGTGACTGCGTTTCACAATATATATTTTCCTTGCCCAGAAAGTACTTTGGTCAGTTGTTAACAAACGTTTCTTAGGTCTTTTGAAAATGTAATTAAGCACCGATATGAGTTCTTGATAACAAATGTGCATCTTGTGGGTCTTTACCCGGTATGATAGTTGCTGTCTCTCACAGCTGTGGGAAAATCAATGCTTGCAGTATTTTGTTGAATAGGGTAGCTATGCGTCTAGGTATATTTTGCTGGGATTCCACTAATCATTTTGTAGGTTATCCCGGTGAGGTGTTTTGTTGTGCTTTACAGCTGTTAGAATTTCTGTCTGTGATTTCCTGTTCAAATACCTGATCACTCTAGTTATTGGCCCTTTACACAGCTCCCTATTTAAATGCTCTATTAGGTTCTTTCTTCTCTTTATTTTCTTCTTGTCTATTCCATTGTCGAAGCTGATGCGGTAGAAGATTTCAGCCAAAGATTGGCTTTCTGATGATCAGATGTTGCTAATTCTGAGTTTTTGATTGCACTGAATGTTCTGTTGCCTGTCTTACTACCTAGAAATCTGTAAAGTTTATCATAGACCTCAGAAGTTGACCACGTTTGACTTTGGTCTTAAAATGTTTTCTTTTCTTCTTCTTAGATGGTTCTATTCGCTTTATTTATATTCTAATGGAACATTTGTCTATTTTCTGTGGTAGGATTCTTGTACATGTATATCTTATTCTGCATTTTACTCATTTGTATCGGGTCCTCCATATTATGGCGTTCCATCAAGGTACTGCTTTAAGCTTTATTTCTTTCCTCTGTTTTAGATAACTCTCACCTAAAATTTCTGTTTAATAGAAGAAAGAAAGGAAATGAACTTTTGGGGCAAGGTTCTCTCATTTTTTTTCCTAATACAAATTTCAGGAGATATGAGAGATAATTTTATGACGTGTGGAGATGGGAGCACAAACTTGGATATTGTTGCATTGCGAAATGTTATGCACGGAACAATAGATTCCTCAGCCTCACAAACAATAGAATTTCCATCTCGTCTTCTGACAAAGCTATGTAAAGCACAGCAAGCCAAGGTGACCTGAGTTTTATTATCATATTGTTCATTTGAAGCGATGATCTTAACATGGATAATTTCCTAGTCTTGATAACAAATGTGCATTCAGTAAGTTGGTGAGCACGGAAGTGCTTGTAGAACAGTTATACATTTTCCTGTCCGGGGTCAACTCTCCACCCGGATAGGGGCGCACTAAATTTGTTCTCAGAGGATATGCGCCATCCCCTACAAAGAAATGCGGGATCGGCTCATTTCCTGCAATGTTTTTATTTTTGGGGATTGGCAATTCATCAGTGGGAAGTGACCGACCAAATGATGAATTTTTCAGCAGTCCACCATCTGAATGTTTCTCATAGTCCCAAACGTTAACAAGTGCAAATGACGCATTTGCGTCGAAATAGGTTCTCGAACAATGGAACATGACTTCCTTTAATTAAAATAAAGGCTAACAGTGCTGGCAAACAGGACACTGTAGATGTGTGTGCTTCCTGTCGATCGCCCGGATGAATTTCATCTGTCACTAAAGTCTTTAACAATCTCCTCTTATTCTCTGAAGTCTTTAACATTCTCATTTTGTAATGTTTGTTTGTTCAACAATGATATCTCTGTAGGCAGCAAGAGTGTCCAGATTTTTTGGGAGGTGTCACAGATGATCAGCCTCACTATCGGAATTCACACGTGGAGTTGATAGTGGAGACTTCTAGTTCTTTCTCCCTTTGCCATGGATCAGTGAGAGGAGATGGAAAAGAAAGAAAGGAAAGAAATGTACTTATTCATTAACCATAACTGTAAAGGCACACATAAATACAGTCACAAACCAAAATACCATTATGTAGGTAGCCATCACCAACAACATACTCATGATAGATTAATTTCCTACGTTGACAGAAACTTTCATGTCACGTTTTTCGTCTCTTTTATTTTTTATTTTTCAATTTCTGATGTTTTACCTCAGTTGAAGCTGCTAAAAAAAGGTGGCAGAATCTGCGGGTGAACTACAGCAAAAACATCAATGGAAGCAAGGTCGCAACGAGTGGTTCTGCAGCCAAGAAAACAAAAACTTTCTATCTGGACTCCCACAGTAACATGGAAGTTTTGAAAGACCGCTTAGGTCATGGTCTTACAAAGGATAATCAACTATGGAAGTGCACAGGTCTAGACAATGAAGAAGGAGGTAGAGAAGAGGAGATGGAGGAAAATCAGACAGTAAACACTGAAAACATCCGGTCCCCAGACAGACCTTTTGTATCTTTCTCAGTCTACTCCATCAGACTCAAGAGAAAAACCATCCACTCCCCTACAGCCGAGCACAAAACCAAACAAAACAAAGACAGACTCAGACTGGAAGATGCGGCGGAAAAGTTTGTGTAGCACAAGGTAGCCCGGAGGAGGAAATAGCTGCGCAGTTCCAGTGTAGGCCTAGAAGGTTTTAACGCTCCCTCAAGAACATTAGCTACATACAAAACGGCAGACTGAATTTTGAATGGAGATTCAACCAACAGGTTTTTTTTTATAAATTGATCAGCAGAAGGAGGACCTTGCATCTTTTATTTGAATGCACTTTCGAAAAATTGAAATCCATGCTTTTTTGTCCTATTGTTTTATTTGTTTCTTTTGTTTTTGTTTGTTTGTTTGTTTGTTTTTGATTGGTTATTTTTACATGTGTACGTCTGTTATATATGTATGTGTGAGTACCGAGTGTGTATCTGTGTATGTGTTCATTACTTATGATAAAAATCTTTTCACAATGTTTTTTTCCTATCTTGTGTTCCAGATTTCTCTTGGATGAGAGACACTTTTATTGAGTCAGTCAGACTGAGAATGTCGGTAACACTATAAAATTTATTGCACTCGCGTTATGTCAGGGGGAATAATATCTAAGTGGTACAACAAAACAAAAGACATATTAAGTTGCTGCAAGAAACCAAAGCAGTGTTCAAATTCTTATCAATCTAGTAATATTGTTATAATATTGAGAATTGAGTACATGGATGTATAGTATAATTAGCAGAACAAGTCTGTGAAAAAATAGTTAGACAACAATATTTTTGCCCATGTTATAAGAAATTAACGTGCATTGATGGGAAAATAGTCTTCAGAAATCAATTTCATTTTTTTATCTGTCTGCCATTCTTTTCCTGTCTTCTCTTTCTTGCTTTCTCCTAGGTTTTGTATCACTTAATAACAAAGAAAGATGTCGAAGAAACAAAATCAATATATAATACAAATGACGAAGTTAAGCTTTGATACAGGAATAACACTGATCACCAAATCTCTTCACTTTATTGTATGCTTTGACGTTATTTAATGGTAGAGGTGCTATGAATAGTATTATCCCATAATAAATTACATGCAGAACATACCCTTGAAACTATAGCAATATCACAATTATATTTCTTTCTAATACTATTAATAGTAAGAGGAACAGGTGTGACATGACATTAAAATTTGATCACCACCGTTTGTGGTGTCGGTGGCCTAGCGGTTGGGCCATCGGACTCCGGATCTAAAGTTCTGGGTTCGAATCCTGACTGGTCCCGGCATTTTGTCCTTGGGAAAGACAATTTACAAATATTTCCTGACTCCACCCAGGTTTGAATGGTACCTGAGTTTAAACAGTGATTGATATTGTTAGATTGATAAGGATTTGAGCGCCTAACAGGCAGACGCCTTATATGCTTCCCAGGAAGCTGAGAACATCTGCGTATGTCACCATTGGGTCTGTCCAGGTAATAGTAGTTTGTAAAACTCGTATGTCTTGTACGGGGATTAGCGCTATATAAAGGTCTTTATATTATTTTTATTGTATGA
>JBCEWB010099810.1:0-12171 GCA_039654565.1 Peronia peronii
GATAGATAGATAGATAGATAGATAGATAGATAGATAGATAGATAGATAGATAGATAGATAGATAGATAGATATTTGTGTCGCTCATAGAGGACGGTCTACTCAGCGTTGAGTAATAATCAGCAAACTGGCTATCAATTCGATAAATCTATGGCTTTCCTTGTTGGGTTGACTTCTAGAAATGAATACAAGCTTTTGAAATAGGAGCCTCAAGTATTACTTGTATTCTTAAGTAATATGACGCAACGGTGTGCCATATTTCTTCCACATAAAGAACCCATAGAATGAGAGGGCTCATACGTGAAATAAATATCTAAAGGATTTTCCATAACTGTTCAAATCTCGAGATCTTGTGGAGTAATTGTCACACCTGGAGGTAAACACTGGAGGCCTACAAACTCATAAATATTGCCATGTAATAACGGTTTTTTTGTTTGTTTGTTTTTCATCATTGTATTTTGTGTCAGGCCTCATGAATATAGCTGTATAGAAAATTAATAAAACCCCATATTGAATGCTCACTTCAGTACAAAGAGGTTCACTTTTCAGAAAGAGAAAGAGAGAGACAGACAGACAGGCAGATAGATACACAGATAGACAGACAGACAGACAGAGAAAAAGACAATAAAAGCATAGTGCTTGTAAATGTTGCATTTTTTTAAAAATAGAGGGAAAGAGAGAGAGGGAGAGAGAGAGAGAGAGAGAGAGAGAGAGGCAGGAAGGGAGAGAGGGAAAGACAGATAGACAAGGGGAAGACAAACGGGCAGACAGATAAATACAGAAACATAGTAGAGATAGATAGATAGGCAACTAGAAAGTACAAAGGATAGGTCAGGTTTTAAGCCTGTCAGGGAGCTGTGCCCTGAGAGCGTTTCCATTTGTAAGCTCTTGATAACGAGATCAAAGCAGTTACTTTTTTTTCAATCTCTTGAAACACATACAAGACCTAATTAAAATCTATAAACCATGGTACCCCTTTTTGGTTTGCATTTGGATAAAATATCACACTTTGACAGTTAAAGCTTACGTATTTCCCTTTCATCAGAAAACATTTTATGAAATTATCCCTACATGTGCATTGACATACACAGTTTAGGTAAATTGACTATGAAGACTATGTAATTCTGCTCACAAGAAATTCAATGGCTCTGTCAACCTTGATAGGAGACATAATCTAGACTGTTGAGCCCGGTAATCGTTGTGGGCATTGCGATGAATAGCCTCAGTCTCTCAGAAACTAATCTATTAACGAAAGCGATATCTTATTTCTATAAGCGGTAAACAGTTCTATCAGCGTGACTGACAGCCGTTTTTTTCAGGACTGGAGGCGTTTAGTGTTAAGCCCTAGAGATCCACTGAGAAAGAGATCTATACACCCCCGTTGACATCAGTGAGATAACACACACGATCCAATGTTTGCTTTAGAAATCAAGTGACATGTAGTCTGTGAGACGTTTGGCAATGTCACAGAGAACAGTTAGCTAGTCTAGAACTGTTACCCACAAATCTAGGTTTGTTGGCTGGTTGGTTGAATGTTTGTTTCTTTCACAGGTTCACTTCCTGATACATATCATGAGCATTACAATTTAAAAGAACAATGTACTGAAAGTAAAGTGCGTTTGCTTTTAAAAACACCACAACGCTCAATTCGTGAGAGAGTGGTCAAATTTCCCGCTCTCAATTAAAAATCATAGGACAATAACTTTTATTGGCACTACACTGGCATTATTGACTGTATTTTTCTTTCTTTTTCTTTTCTTTTTTTTTCATAGCAGGCATTAGTTTATAACAATCTTGTACAGATGGGATCTGACTGTGCTTACTGGAATCTGATCTTCTAATATGAATTGTCCACAGCAGTTATCGTAGCATGTGTCAATGGGTCATGCAAAGGTGACCTCTTCCGTGCCATCTTTTAGCCTCACGTATATTTTAATTTACCTGCATTTATAAATCAAATTAAAGAAAAGGCAAATCTCTGCCTGCCTCTCTCACTGTATCTAATGGCTTGAATCACTGTCATGTTTAGCTTATTATTTTAAAATTCTTTGAGTGATCTTACATTAGAAAAAAAAATACTGTTGTACACATCTTTCTTTGTGAGACTAATTAATGTGTAAATGGCAAAATTACAGAAACAAGATATGGCAATGCTGGAACATGTGGCCCTTGTTAACCATACGGCAACGCATGACATTCGAATGAAGGTCATTATACGGGAAAACAACAACAACAAAGGTATGATGACTGTCAATCACCGTCAGTGCCATTGTCAAGTTCACGTCGGTAACATCAATAATTTCAGTCAATGTTTGGCTCAGGAGATATAATAAGGCAGATCGTAGTGTTGAATTTAAAAAGAAGAAGAAGAAGAAGAAGAAGAAGAAAGGGAGGAAGAGTGAAAAAATCAGAGAACAGAAGAGGCATGAGAAGAACTTCTATGTGCGTATGATTTGCTAGTTGACTGTCTCATTATTTTTATTTTTATCAAAAAACACCATTGCCTTCGGTATAAATTTCCAATTTAAGATAATAATAAAACAGAATCGTGAGATCGATCATTTTTATTTATGGGCAGGGAAAATGTAAAGTAGACTCAAGCAGCATGAAGTATTATAAAATTATTTAGTTTTGTAGTCTGATTGTAAGAAAAGGGGGCTGAAATATAGCTGTGGATACAGAGCAAAGTCATAAATCCAATGCATGAGGCAAAAATACATGTATTATGTCATTCATCCGCTCTCCCCTACTTTTGCGCCTTTGCTCTCTCTTTTCATTGTGCATGAAAGATGATATAATAGTGATTAAGAAAGTCTGGCGCATCACCAGATGTTGATATTACCACATTCTTTTTCACATAGGAACTTCTGCTTTTACAGGTGATCATCCTCCGTGAGTCCCGAATGACCACAGTCCCCGTTACAAGATTTGCCCATGCTAGAGGGGGTCGACGTAGCCATGTGGTTCGATGTTTGTTCTTGGCGAACAAGCCATGTCGTTCGTCGTGGGTTCAATTCGCCACTGGGAAACGGAAGGATACGAAGATCGAAACCTCCATTTTTTCAGTGAACCAACGGTCCCCTGGTTTCATGGGCCGGGAAGCTCAAAGTCTAGCTTTCTCGGATAAGGGGGAATATATTTCGGGGGTCCCGTAATGTACGTTACACACATTACACGGGCAGACGGGGAAGGGGGAGGGGGGGGGGGGGGCGAATGTGCCGCTGTCCGGGCAAATTTCCAAGTTCTAAGTTTCTACCCACAAAAATGTTCATAAAAAAACAAACTCAGATTTAAAGCGAGATAATTCTACTGTATTAAGAGCTTTAAAAAAAAAAAGACTACTGCTAGAATTTCGGACGCTGTGGTCGAGGGTTTTAAACGTCTGCTCCTCGACGACGAAAAACTTAGCGGTTTCGAATCCTACCAGGGATAGGAAAAATTAAGAACCTGCTAGCTTATTTTTCTGTGACTCCAAGGCCCCCTGACATCTTGTCTAGGAAAGCCCAATCACTAGCCTTCTCATATAAAGGCTATTATATTTCGGAATTTCCATGTACACATAGAGTACATTAAAGAACTCTTGGCAGTTACCACTTGGATGAAGAATAATCGGAAACACCGCTGTCCGGGTTACATTTCCAGATTTCAAATTTCTATACAAACAATTAATTTTCACCAGCTGAAGACGAGCTTAAAGCCGAGATCATCCTATGTTCTTAGAATTGAAAGATTATATGTGATCGATGGCTAGAAGAATTATACTGCTAGAAGAAAGACATTTTATTTTGGCAGAAGAAGTAAGGAAATCGAGGTTTTGACAATGTGCCTGTAATACACCGGTTATTTTAATGATTCCCATTGTAGATTCGGTCCTATTATGTCAGCTGATGCACATCTCTAACATTTATATCTTATTAATCTTTTGCTCTTTGCCAAAGTGCCTAAAATGCGATGGGTTAAGATTGTTCTCTATAGAAGTAGGACAGCAAAAATCCTTGTCAAAACACTCTTATCTTGAGGCTTAACATGTGACATTTTAGAGTAGGAACGTTTCATGCAACTGAGATAAAGCGAAGTAATGATATAAAAACAATACGCATAGTCAAAGTAAAAATATTCCCATACGTCCATCTACGCGACATTTTTAGATTCTATCTCAGCACACTAGCAAATGGGTCTGCTCAAGACGGCACGAACGCTGATCCTGCTTGATAAGGCCGGGTTATGTTCAGATTTATCTAACTGAAACTTGGTTTGTCTATGAGGAGCACGTTACAACACTAAGTACGTGCTTGCATAGTTTAACCTTCGGGTTGAACCTTTGAAATATCTCCAAGTGGACTTCCTGATCCACGTGTCACCTTTCGGTTTTTAAAGATCAATATAAAGGTGGTCAAAAACAAACAAACAAACAAACAAAAAATCAGTGTGTCTAAGACAAAATGCACAATTCATATCCTGGTTTTGTGAAACTTATATTTATATCTATCCACATACTAGCCGATATAAAATTGTTAAATAAACAAATATATAGAGATTTTAAATTTTTTTTTTTAATGTTATAACCCAGATAACAGTGGTTAAATTCTACAGGGGAAAAAAACGCTGTGAAGATCGCGAAATAATAATGATGTAAGTGATTTTATTTACAAAGACAAGGCATAAAGATTATTGAAGAATCCATGAGAAATTTTACTCTGCAGATGACATGATACAATAAGATAATACGAGGGAAAATCCAATGTTTGAACATGATTGTGAAGTGTCTATCTACGAGTGTTAAATCTACCTTTGGCCCATTCTGCAGATTGTAGAAAGATATAACTGAGGATATAAATCTGGGGCGGGGGGTGGGGGGGGGAAGAGAGGAGGGGACGGCATGAGTGGATGATGGGAGAACGTGTAGAACTCTCTCGCATTACGCCTGTAATTTAAATCAGATGATGAGGATGTCTAGATGATCCATATCTAAGCTCAACATGTTGAATTTTCTTTCTTCCTTTATTCCGTACTAAGAGACCGAGAGAGAGAGAGAGAGAGAGAGGGAGAGAGAGAGAGAGAGAGAGAGAGAGAGAAGAAAAGGTCTCAAAATGCAAACAGAAAATAATAAATTAAACGATTTATAATGTGTCACTATAATGACACATACACTTATGTAAATCACCAAACTTGACTTCAATTAAAAATAATGACATGGCTGTGGAATACTCTTGAACAAATTTACGGGGTAGACCTTGTACAAATTGGTGTAAACATTTTAATGTTCGTTTCATATCCCCGAAACAAGGCTAACCAATATTTCGTCATGTATATCTACATAAAAGTTAGTGTGAAGTAGTATACTCAAGAAGTGATCATGAAATAATTTCCATCAAAATGTTGGACGGTGTAATATATAAAGACAAGCTTAAAAATGTCAAATTAAATCCTGCCATAATCTATGCCAAAATGTTCAAACTTTAGAAAAAAAAAGCACAAGCCTGAAATCAAAGAGCTACTACCAACAAAACGAAACGAAACAAAAGCAAACAAACTAAAACAAACCATAACCACAGTTTTGAATCATATGATCATGTAAATATAAAATGACAATAATAATAATAAAGTGACGGCTAATAATAACCTCTTTAAATAGATTTTAATTCGATTAATTTCATTAATTCACACCATGTAAAGGAAAATATAAAATAGTCGAAAGAGAACGTGTCTTACCAATCGTCGGACGTGGAATCCTTCTACTCATGACAAGTGTAGCAGGCAGGTCGGTGGGTGGAACGGCCAGTTAAGCCCTGGTGCAAGGCATAAAAAGTCAAGGTTGCCTTAGTTCACCCGGGATATTTCAGTCTGTCTTTCTCTACCCCCGCAGCCCAAAGTAGTTTTGGTCACTTTGGGATTACAAACGCTCTATGAGAAATTACGCTCCTTCATTGTATCAGACCTTTCATGCTTAAAGGAATTTTGTTAACATTCTCTTTATCTTTTTTATTTTATGTTTGAATTTTATTTAAGTGCCACTTGTTTGTTTGCCCTTCCGCTGAAGCCTTAAACCCCAATATTTAATCCGTTACGAAAGGTTCAAAATTTCTACATATATTTTCATAATTTACATAACGTTCAAGAATGTTACTCTCTTTAATTATAATTCCTCTTTAAAAGAAAGAGAGAGAGAGAGAGAGAGAGAGAAAGAGAGAGAGAGAGAGGTAGTGGGGGGGGGGGGAGGGGAAGAGAGACAGAGGGAAAAACGTTCTGCGGTTATTATTGCTCTTATTTTTTAAGTTTTAATACTCCTTACTATTAATATCTGTATGTTGTACTCATATATTAGCTATAGACCAAATAAATCTGGGTTTGTTTCCTCTCAGAGATGTGAAAACTGTAGTTAGAGCCTTTTTTAGTTCAGGTCTCAGCCCAGGAGATTTACCAGTGCCTAATCTGACTCCACCCACCCCTCCCCTCCGGGCTTTTCCTTTTCCCTCTCTAAGTGTAGCTAATTGCCCTAGTATAGCCGGCAGGTTACAGCTCGCTCTGTCAGAATTGGGGGAAAAGTCAGATTATCCTCTCTAACTGGAAAACTAACGAATTCAAGGTAACGGAGACTGATCATTAACACCTAGGAAAATACCTTCTGACTAGAAGTTGCCCTCAATCAAACTGAAAAAAGAGGCGACGATGGTGTTTCTAAAACCTATGTAAAACTACACTTTATTGCCAGAAAATAATATTTTTAAAAAATCGCATACTAGAGATCGAGAGCATCTTTTAAACCTATCCTGCCAAGTTCATAGCATTGTTTTTTATTTTATGTTTTTGTTTGTTTGTTAGTAACTTCAGGGCTGTTCTTTTGTTGTCATCTGTTATCATCGGCTACGTCTAATTATTATTTTTTGATGCCCTGTTTGGTAAAATGATAGGAATGAGCCAGCTTTACACAGTAAAATAATTGTTTCTTTTGGTATCAGTAAACCTTTTTTTTCTGTTTTTTCTTTCACAATGAACCTGTTGTTTTACAATAAAATCGAGTAGAGTCATAATTTAATAGCCCTACTCCACTTGAGTTTTTACAGCACTACCGATAGTTTACTCCTAGGATTAATACCGAAACCGACACCGGATGCGTGGATAAAAGAAAAGAAACAACAAAATCGAAGACTTAATTCTTTTTATCCCAACATCAAAACTTTAATAGAGAAGTTGTCACAATTCCGACCATTATTATTGTTCCAGCTATCAGCTTCATCTTTGACATTATGAGACTATTCACAGAAGTTAAATAGAGGGATTTAAACGTTCCGAAATAGATCTAGGTGTCTTTTTTCATGAACGATAGCTCAGGTTTTCGTAAATTGTATTCGCTCTTCTCCCTGTCTGTCTACATCACATAGCTGCCACACCGGAGTACAAATATATGGTTTAGTATGGAAAGAGTACCCGAAAACTTTGAGCATGAGGTTATCAGCAGACGGCTGTTAGGATAAAGTCTACGGACGCAGGGTCAGACAATTATAATGATCCCTCTTGAACCATGTCAGGTTTCCTGTAAATATATAGGTCTAGTGCATGTGGTCACGTATATTTTTTCTTTTTTGTTTTAAATTGTTCCTGTACAACTTATCCTGCGTTCGGCCCAGTGAAAGCAAATCTTAGCTAAAACTATATTTATTGGAGGAAAAAAAGTAGGAGGGAAAAAGCAGAGAAAAAAAATCGACCAGATCTTTTCTTGTAGCTGATTAACGATTTTCTCCTTTCATTATCCAATTTATCAAGATCATGATCGTGATTGCCTACTGTATACCGATGGCATTCAGACTTTGTCCAGTAAATCACGGTTCTCACCAGATAATGATACCATCCGTATTATGTCGTGGAGAACATAACAAACCCACAGTGGCTCTGTGTTATCCACAAGCTATAGCTTGCCATTTATATAAAATGTCTGTTTTTAATGTGACTGTATTGTCTAGATTTTCTTTATGGTTCAATTTTCATGATGTGGGGCTATTTCTGTTCCCCCAAGCGAAGGCGTGCTATACTGCGACATTCTAATTTAAGAAATCGGTCTTTCCCATACATATAAGATAAATGCCTTATTTTAAACAAAGGCCAAATATGTGGGTGCGAACTTCAGTTTACCAAACAATTACCGATAAATATTAAGTTAAAAAAATTCTGAGAGATCAACCAATACCATGAAAGGTGTGTTTCTAATTCCTTTTGTAAAATCGATCACATAAATGAAGGCATATCTTTTCTTGACTTGGTCAGATCCAGTTTCATTCTTCCTGTTTTGTTTCGCTTGTTCATACATTAGGTTTTTGTTTTGAAGCAGATAAGCAACACCCATAACAAATAAGTCCCGTTTTAAACTAAGGCTGATATCTTTATGGGGGTTACTTTGACACATGTTCAATGTGTATCGATAAGACATAAGCTAAACCATAAGATCTTAGAAAGCAAAATCTATTATGATGACCTAGAGCTAGCGTTAATGCTTATTTATGCATGTCTGTACTTGATTTTTAGAATTCATATAATTGATATGCTCCTTGGCCTTGTCCGACCACATCCTCCCTTCCCCTCCCCCTTTATTCTAATTTTATCATAATTTTACATATTTTCAATAGAAAATGTTGGTGTATCAGAGGTGTTTTACGGACACAGATATTCAGATATGAGAAGTAACAGGTTATCTCCCGAAGGCGATATAATATGAGTATGAGTATCATGTAACGACATATTGCACTATCTGAAAAGAAATTACCGTGCAAAGTAGGATGAGTAAGTCCTCCACAACAGTGGTACCCTTAAGCTGCAATGCTTTAAGATCCTGTTTTTCTATCTTACTTCTTCATTAGAAAAGAATGAATGTTTTCAGCATCAATTTGTATGCAAGTTATGATACCGCCACAGTCTTGTCTATCAATGCTCAAAAATTTTTCTGCACATGTGAGAACTTCCTTTAACTTGTCACATTTAAGTGTTCTCTAGCGATTTCTACTCATTCATACCTTCCAACTGCTCCAAGGTTCATGGCGTCCCTAACAGCTGTAAGTCAGCTGCTTGTAATAGAGAGAGATTGCGCTATTTCAGTAAACCAGTGGAAAAAAAATGTATGTTTGTGTGGATAAAGATCTCAAAGATGTAATATTATCTGTTGTAAAAGACATAAATCCTGCCAAACTGTTGCTTCTAGTAGGGAAATAAAACGAAACTATTCTTTTCTCACATAATGGCTACCGGTTTGCAGTCACTGGTTCGTAAATACGCAACTGTAAACTTTCCGCCTTCCCTAGCCTCCTCCACTTCACCCTCCCCCTAGTGGGCTACTTTGCTTTATTTGCAGGTCTATAAAGCCAAGTCCGTTCCTCAAACAATATTGAGAACAGTCTCGCCTGACCAGAGCTGGCATGGATATTATATACAGGAACCCCAACGCAAATAAGTCACACGTTAGCTACCCTCACTATAGCATAGATCTGATATTTGACGGACCGTGAAAGATAAAATGACAATGTCATTCAATCTTCACAGACGAACCTTCACATTCTATTGGGGATATTCTGGGTGGATCGGTCATAGCAGGAATAAAATAACACAACACGCAGTAAAATGTGAGACAAAGCTGGCAGGGAGTCAAATGAGCTATCCTGTAGAATGAATTTGATTAGCAGTGACAGATCACAAGCCGAGATACACTCAAAAGACAATAATACCATATTGATTCAACGTATTATTCCAGTATTACTGAAACAGCCTCACTTGACCAAAGCTACCAATGCCACAGTGAATAAATACGTAAGAGACCGTACCAATACGTAAGAGACCGTACCAATACGTAAGAGACCGTACCAATACGTAAGAGACCCTACCAATACGTAAGAGACCGTACCAATACGTAAGAGACCCTACCAATAAAATGAATTGTTGACTACCGTACAGAGAATTTGATCTTTGACAGAAGGTGTATCAAAAGTTCGATTACTTGCTAGAACTGACCGGACAGGTGCCGGGAACTTTTTGTGGGCCACGCCCACGCCAGAGAGAGCAATGTGCAGTTTACTCGGGGCCTTGATGAAACCCGAGAGGACAATGGCTATACGAGTCAGTCTAGCATGTGAACTGATTGGGGAAGTTCTTCTACATGACAGCAAGTACGCCCGCTAACATTCTGCTTGATCTAGGCTGTGATTTATAGCACTGTCAACATTCGGGCCTGTCACGAACTTCCTTTCTGGATGTTGAAGGGTATTTGTCGTGATGTAATAAGTGGCGATCAGGCGGTGAATGCGGATGACACAACACAATGGTGGAGAAATCACAATAGAAATCATAACAGGAATCCTCACGTCGAAATGATGCAGAATTTTATTACAGGTGCTTGGTATAAACAGACTCCAGGGCAGCTATCTAGCTCCAATACACACAGCTCTCACTGCAGTACATTCGTCCTCTTCGTAGTAGACTTGTCCTCTCTCTCGTACACACACTCACTGATCCTCTCCAGCCAAGCCCTCCTATATATACTAGCTCGACACGGAACATTCTCCCATTCTCCGTGTAGAACGATTTCGAAGGTACTAGCACTAGTCACGTGATGTACACACGATCTAGACTCGTGTAGATAATTCCGGAAGCTCCATGGCGGCACATCACACACTAGCACACAATTACGGTCAACTGAACATCGCTCATAACACACTCGCGTATACCCTGCATGCACTATCATGATTCGTTACAGGGCCGAACTTACCCGAACAAAACCTTTTAACAGTGACCGATCACAATTTGCCCCCACTCCTACCTTCCTCTACTTGATCTGTGTTATTGATCCTATGTGCATTCACTGATCTGAAATCTATGGATCGAATAGTGAAGCTGTGCATTTCATACTTTCTACTGTCATTCTAGACAAGATGGTGTAGAAAAACAAGCAGTGGGGAAGAAAAAGAAAAAGAAAAGGGATGTTAAAATAATAATAAAGAATTTAAAAACTAGGAAGCATAATGTATTGACTTTATGAATCAAGCACATGTCTGAATAGTTCTCCTTTATTCCTCTTCTACTCCACCTCCCCCCCCTCCCTTTTTTAAAAGTGTATTAATATGACGTTGAAATCAAACACGCATGCACGGTTGTCAAAACTATTTACGCCTCAACTGATTTGCGCACCGCTACAGGCACTTGAGGTTAGTGAACGCACGCAAGTCTTAAGGAGAACGTTATGAGAATACGTATGAATCACACAAGACTGAAGTAGATACGAGAATGTTAGGTGAATAACTGCGGAAACAGGGAGCTTTGCCCAAGGGTGGATGAGGACAAGAGAAATTCAGGGATTAGGATAATGGATAGGAAAGGGAATATAAAGGAAGAAGGGGGAAAAAAAAAAGCAGAATACAGCAAAACGAGACAGGCGTCGAACAAACCTAGAGATCAAGGGGAGACAAAGGAGAGAGAGAGACAGAGAGAAAGAGAGAGACAGAGAGAAATAGCAACTAACAGAATGAGAGAGGAGGAGGAGAGAGCAGAAAGAAAGTGATGAACACAGCAAGAGAGGAGGAAAAGGACAGAAAACAAAAAAGAAAGAGAGAGAGAGAGCGGAGGAGGAGGAGAGAGGGAGAAAGAATGAAAGAAATAATAATAGCTTAGTGAGAAAGAGAGAAAACAGCAATAAAGACATACGGCAATGGCTAGCCGGAATTAAGTCCGTGTCATTGTCATGTAGATTTCAAGTTCTAGCCAGTCTAACCCTAACCCTTACACTAATCCTATCCCTACTCCTTTCAATTGGAGCCTTACCAACTGCACGACCGGCCGAGCCCTTATGCAGTTGAATGATTCAGAAGTGGCTTAGAAAATGATTACACAATAGGTCACAATAGACATGATGACTAGCTTAACTCAACTAGGCTGGACTCTTCGAAGACATAAAGAGGGTTTGATTATGACGAGGAAGAATGATGATGATAACTCAACCGCTGTGGACTGTCAGATATCTAGACATATTTTTAGATCCATAGTCCACAGCGGTTTTCTTCGACTCCGAAGAATATGCTCCGACAATGATCTATTCTCCAAGAGGGGCACTCCTTTTGCTCTATCATATGCAAATTTATTCATGGAGTCTTTATGGAAGAAAAAGATCGTTGTGAACAAGGATATAACTCAACCGCTGT
>JBCEWB010099821.1:0-12171 GCA_039654565.1 Peronia peronii
TATCTATCTATCTATCTATCTATCTATCTATCTATCTATCTATCTATCTATCTATCTATCTATCTATCTATCTGTCAATTATCCATCCACCCATCCATGCATGCATGTATAAAACCATGCATCCGTCCATCCATTTATTTATCATCCTCCATCCAGCTTTCCATCTATCCATCCGTCCTACATTCATTCATCTATCCATCATCATTCATCCATCCATCCGTTCATCCGCCCATCTGTTTTATCCATCTATTATCTACCCATTCCCCTATTCATCCATCCATTCACTAGTCAGCCAGTGTTACTCATTTTCGCACAAACGTAAGTCCAAACCAAAGTATTTTTACAGTCACATAGTCAAAGATAGTAGTGACGAGTTGGACGGCTTGAAAAACATTATGTTATCGTGGGGTCCAACACACCATGTCTTTAGTATGTAGGCAGGTGCTCGTTTTTCGCTCCTTAATTTATTCATTGGAGAAAGTACTTTATATATGCAGGTTCATATAAGAAGTGGCAATTGACAATGAAATTATACTAAGCGGTCAAATTCAACTGAGAAAACTGGATTTTTAAAAAAAAATTACATGTCCTGTATTTTGGTATTGATGAATTTAGAAATATTTTTCTTAGTATTTTTTCTTTCATTTTTATTTTCTTTTGTTGTTGTTGTTTTTGTTGTCGTTGTTGGTGTTGTTGTCGTCGTCTTTTGTTTGCTCTTGAGTGTGTGTGTGTCTTCTTTGTGTATGTTTGTTTGGTTCTTGCTTTGTTTTTGAAGACGAAGGAATGCGCAGTAAAAGGCTGATCTTTTAAATATCACACAGAGAAAGAGAGAGAGAGAGAGAGGAGAAAATCGACTTCTCCCCATATGTATTTCATCTTTTCCTTATTTATGTGACGAACATATTCACTTGAAATCAGAAACTTTATAGATTAGTAATCCACTCTCCATGTCCAGGTCGATGGTCGTGTATTTATTTTTCGATCCGTTGAAATTGTTCCAGATACAGCTCTTCATCTGGAGATCGACAACCTATTCTGTGCGTGTAGTGTGAGGTTGAAAAGTTGACAAATCATTTTCAAATCCTCTTAAAAAGATTTGTCACTGCCATGGTCTTCTGATCAAATGTCATAGTCGAGTAAAGTAGCAATTTTACATTCGCAAACGTGCCCGTACATAGTACTCCGCTAGCTGATTGATAAGTTAATGTTTTAAATAGTCAGCTGATTGATTTCACTACCCTTTTCATCCTTATTTTTTTCTCGTGTGGACTTCTCTATAGTTATCGCTACTTCCTTCATGCTAACGAACTATTTTGCGAGCATTTTTTTTCACATAGGAACCCGGGTTTTACTTCACCCGTGATTGTTCCTGTCTAGAATCATGAACATCAGTAACCGTGTGGATGCACTACATGTATATTATCTTGGCGTTTCATCTTAACTACCAACATTTATACTCACAGACGTTTTCATGTAACTTTGTTTCACTTTTGATTGCTATTGTTCTCATTCATCGATATCAACTGAGTAATTTTTCATTCATTTACTCGTTGTCGTTTGTCAATCACAATGGTCTCTCTTCAGACACGACACATATCTAATTTTATTCATTCGTTCCTTTAATCAAGTCTTCGTGAGTATTCATTCATTCATCCCTTTGATCAGCCATTCAGTTATTCATTCATTTATCCCCTTGATCTAGCTGGACTCGATAACCCTCTTCCAGCAGACTCGGTTTCTGAACGATTCTCACGCCCACGCCCATCCGACTGCCTTCATTTTCTCTCCCCTGCATTCACAAACATGGAAAACTGTAGCAATCGGTACACGTCAATACTCACACACATCTAACTGTGATCTTATTCTGTTCCATGGCCGTTATTGTTATATAACGATCAGCATCTCTGCTAACATAATCCCAGTGTTTGCCATAGCAGTTTGCGCAGGCGGTTACAGAAAGGTTGTCTCTGAATCGCAAAGTCAACAGACCAACTGGCAAAATGGTTGGACAGTTGTAAGCCAATCAGTTTCTGAGATAAAAGCGGCGCGAAGTAGGGAAACCGTAGCGCCAAAAAAAAAGGGGGGGGGGGACGATGGTTGAAAAGAAAACTGTTTCACGAAGTGAGGAATGGGGAAGGGCTCATTTCACCTTGTTCTTTGAGATCGAAGTAAAAATCAACAGCTTTATGGCTCAATGCTGTATCTTTCAAAAGGCAATTACTCATACATGTCGGTTTTGTGTTTTTCTATCAGGCGACAATATAGTCTTTGAAATTATTAGCCCAAACCAACGGTAAGTAATCATTTTTTTTTATCAGTTTTCATATTCTGAAAAAAAAAAAAAGCGAAAGAAAATTAGACTAATGCAGCTTTGCCAGCAGATACTGCAATTTGTGCAAATTCATTAGATTTTACTCACGAAAGCGACTGCAGGAGCAGGAGAGGACAGCTAATCTAAGCACTTGGCATGATGGCGTCCAGCGTCTACAGCAAGTATTCTGAATTATCTCGTTTAATGTTTTTTGCATGTGTTTATAACTGTCATCAACAATGTCCACATTTCTACTTCACTTTTTATCGAACTACCCTCATCACTTCTACAGTCATTTTCAGAAAATTAAATCATATTATGCACAATGTAGCAGGTGGCTTGCTCAAAACAGGCAGCTAGAATAAAAGATAGGCCGTCGACATCTAAGGTAGAACAAAGAAAACATCTGCACAGACTCCAGCCCTAGTTCACGACCACAGCGGATGGAGAATACTCGTGCACAAGCCATCATGTGGGATTAAGAAGACTCTAAACAAGAAAGAATCATTATCGCTTACTTTTAAGTATCGACGTCTTCGTTTACTACTGATGTATCCCCACACAGAGGCACTTCACTAGATTGACCTGATTCCTCTTAATCATTAACATCATTATCCACTCAAAGTAAAATAAAACTTTCCACACAGTGGCCCCATTTCATTCATGGTTATCATAACTTTTAAGCATCAATGTCTTCAATTACTTGTAATATACCCCTATATACAATCATTCAATGGAGTGCGTTCAATACAAATATTTCATTGGAGTGGCCTTATTTCTCTGAGGATGTCGAAGGGGTGAATCAAGGCCAACGGCAGCCTGATTGCCTGGCGAACCCGGGTGCAAAGCCTGTCAACTGGGATTGCGATAAGCCCACGGCATGGAGGAAATCCACCTAATATGTCCCCAGCGTTCCTTCCTCTTCCTTTGGCCTGCTCTTTCTTTGTATGTTCTTTCCTACATCGTCCTCTTTGGCCACTGGCGTTCAGGAGCCTTCACGGATATCCAGTAATACAATAAGATTGAATCATCATATTATCCTCCTTCTCTCTCTCTCTCTCTCTCTCTCTATTAATCTGTATAATGGTGTCTTTTGTTTTTCTATCTATGTAATTGTCTAACCTTCCTACTGTCTGACAATTTTTACTTTCTCTCAACTCATTGTCTCTATTACACTTTCCCTCAGTTGCTCTTCTTTGCTCCATTCCGTTTTGTTTTTCCTCTAGTTTTTCCTCTACGTGGTTTTTGTTGAATCATTTCAGATGCATTGTCATTCTTATCTGGTCAATTTCGCACTTCTTCCTCATACACACTCTGTCCTCCCTGCTTTCCCGAATGTCTCTCCTGTACCTTTATTCGTTCCTCATTCATTTCTCATTCACTGTCTTACTCACGTATTCACGCACTCATTCATTCACTCACTCATTCACTCACTCACTCACTCAGTAACTAACTCACGTTACGTTCTGTAATACGTCTTTCAACCTCCTAGTGGAGGTTATCTCGACAACTAACTCACTCACTCACTCAGCCATTCACCTACTCATGCACTCACCTACTCATTCACTCACGCATGCACCCATTCATTCATTCACACGCTCACACACTCCTCATTCACTCATTCACACTTTTAGGCAGTCACTCATTTACTAAGTCATGCACGCACTCACTCACTCACTCATTCACCCAATCACTCATTCACACATTCCTCATTCACTCACTCATTCATTCACTCACTCACTCACTCAATGACTCACACTTACTCATTCACTCACTCACTCGCTCACTTATTCTTTCCCTCTGTTATTCCCAATCACTTATTTACTCACTCGCTCACTCCTGCCTCTCTACTTCACTCACTCACAAACTTACACACTCCCTCCGATCCCTAACATCCTCACCTCTTCCTCTCCTCTCTCATTCAAATGGCAGTAAAACAGTAGAGCTGAGAGAGAGAGAGAAAGAAAGAGAGAGAGAGAAAGAAAAAGAGAGAGAAAGAGAGAGAGAGAGACTATACTAAACACTTCCAAAATTATTAAGCTGACAAAACCCTAGTGTCGCATGGAAAATTACAGCCGAGGGCAATAGCCTGCCTGACAGAGGTCTTCAGCACTGTGTCACACCATGTTCCTTTTTTTTTTTTTAATTTCATTTTCTGTAGACTTTCCAGACGGTCTCTACTTCTATATAGAAACAGATGGCAAGAGAACAGGAAGAGGAAAGGGGAGTGTCCGTGTATGTATGAACACATTACGAAGAAAATAATTAATATAAAATATGTTGTTTTTTTATTATGTGTATTATAATAGTATAACTGTGACATCTCACAAAACAGATATATTATTATCTTATACTACATTATATAATATTATAGCATCATGTTATATTACTGTGATTACATAACATACCCTATAACATATGTTATCTTATCATACAAAGCTGTGCCTCATCATAGACATTATAAAATTAAACTTTTCCTAAAGAAATAGATGTCCTTTCATAGATCTAAAACTGATCGGAAATACAACAAACTTATTTTCTTTTCAACCCGCAGCTGTGCTTTACTGAGATTGTTGTACACTGCAGCTAAACAGTGTTTAAGTGTGATATGTTTTCAGTGTGTGCGTGTGTGTGCTGTTACGTCTGCTTATGTTACGAAGAGAACGCCATGTGCAGGTTTCAATATGACTAAAGAACTAATGACTATAACCACGAGAAGATGCTGATGAATACGACAATAGACTGGCGAAGACAATGAGAGACGGAAAAAAGAGAAAGTAACAGTAAGAAAAAGAAATAAAAGAAGGCAAACAAAAACAGAAGAAAGAAGATGAGAAATAGAAAGGGACAGAAGAAGAACAAAAAAAAGGAAAGAAAAAAGGATGGAAAGAAAAGGGACAGAAATGAAAAAAAAGATGGAAGATAGAAACAAACAAAAAACAAAGAAAGACAGAAAGAAAGAAAGAAAAGAAAAGAGAGAAAGAAAGAAAGAGAGAAAGAAAGAAAGAAAGAGAAGAAAGGCTCAAATTATTTTAAAGCAATTCTTTCGACCGAGATTTGCCACATCAAAAGCAACCATCCCTCACGAGCAATAGGGTCGTCTGCCCTATCGCATGAAAACCTTCGTCTACGACCCAAACCCGGCAATCTTTTACATTATTTTTAACACCAGGCACTATCGCGGGGTGTCATTATCGGCACTCGTCGTGCATGTTTTAGAGGGGAACCAACGTAGTGATTTTAACAAACAAGCAGTGCGGATGATCAGGATGTTTTCTGTGGGGTGGCATCGCTGATAACCAGTTTATGATGTGGAGAAAGGTTAATGTATGTGCCATTTCAGTTTGAAAACAACGTTTTGGAGGGGTATCTCCTTTAGTGGCAGTGGAAGAAAAGTGAGAGTGAATAGCTGAGACATGGAGAGAGAGAATGAGGAAGAAAGTGAGTGAGAGAGGGGGAGGAGGAGAAAGAGAGAGAGGCAAAGAGAAAGTGAAACTGTCAAATGAAACACAAACAACGAGAGATGAAAAAGAAGAGCGAGAGGGAAGGAAACAAAAGGAGACAGAAATAAACGTCAGAAAAAGAATTAAAGAATAAAATATACCCGAATTCAAGTTTTAAATTAAAAGACAATAACTACAACAATAACGTTTATTGGGGATTAACATTGCTAAGATACGAAGCGATGAAGGGAGAAAGGAAGGAAGAAAAGATAAAGGGGGGCGTGGCCAAAGAGCAAGGCGTCTGCTTCTCGGTGATAATGCTGCGGGTTCGAATTCTCCTTGGGGATGGGAAAAATAAATGTGTCTGCTTTTTTTTCAGTCACCCCACGGTCTCAAGTCTTCCTGGGTAGAAAAGGTCGATGTTTAGTCTTTTCGGAAAGGAGAATAAAAGCGAATATATATTTCGGAAATCCCGCGCATATGTTGCGGACGCTAAAAAAGCAAAAAAAAAAAAGCAAAAAAACAAAACAAAACAAAACAAAACTGGCAGTTAAAAACCTCAAGAAAAATAGGTATAACGGAGACTCCACGGTCCAGGCAAAATTTCCAAATTTCAAATTTCTCTCCCCTTCCCCTCCCCCCCCCCCTTCCCCACCTCCTCCTGCCCCCACCCACGCAAATTTTCTTCACGAAACTATTCCCCACTTATAGCCGGACAAATTTTACTTTCTTAAGACGGAAAGAATACAATACTAAGAGAAACAATCGAAAAGAGAAAGACATGGAACACAGAGACTGATAAAGGACACAGACAGGCAGGGAAGCAAAGAGAAGACAAAACACAAAGAGAGTGAGGGGAGAGAGAGAAAAAAAATAGAACGAAAAATGGGTGCCAGACAAATCAGATGGATATCAGACTTGTATTTATTATATCTCAGACATTGATATTCACAGATTCAAGGTAAAAAAAATCCTTGAGTATTTTCTTTACCAAGATACCAATGAGACAGAGACATAATACTCGATAAATACCTGTCCTAAGAGAGACAAGAAATATCAACACACATTTACAAAGACCAAGGAGTAGAAAAAATTCAGGCTGACACATAAGACAGCTTGAAACACATCTAGAAATACACTTCACACCATACACAGACTGACATACGAAGCATCGTGAGCATCTCCACAAACACAGCTTCACATTGCATATAAAAATGTACTCACCACAAAACGCTGCATGCAACCAAACACGTACGGGAGACACAAGACAGACAGTGCGCGGCGGCTGAGGACTCTGATATTGGCATAACTCACTCAGACACTCTCAGTTCACGTTATTACTCTTCGCCTCTCTGGGACACAATGCATGTCAGGCAGTCTCCATCAAATCTCCTTGAGACGAAATCTCGCTCAACACGAACACTTGGCTACCCGGGACAAGAGGTTACAGCCGTAGCCAAACATCAGAGATCACTGTGGATCAGATTTTCAAGCAAAGCACGAGCAATGCCAAAGTAATGCAAGTGTGAGTAAAGCGAAAACCACGGCCATTTCGTGTTTAGAGCAAATGTTTGCGTCGATTTAAGCGGGTCAGTGTATGTATTCGTGATAAATCCTGTTTCCGTAAAAGTAAACCGATGCTTTAAATGTCGTTTAGATCATACTTTGTTTTCAGGACAGAATGAACTTGTGCTGTATGTAGTTGACAGAATCAAGGAGGATGACATCCAGTATTAACAAAATTCTTCGGAAGATGACATCCAGTATTAACAAAATTCTGCCTATCCTTTATCTAATTTGCGTATTTGTCTGTTAGTTTTTAGTTTTGTTGCTGAACATGTTTATGCTGTTAAAAAAGAATGTTGTTATTTGCTTTTTTGTTGTTGTTGTTTGCCTGATTGTTTGTTTGAAGTATTTCCACACAAAGTGATATGAAAAATAGATTCACCCAGATATAATCTTACATGATAATATATAATCCACTTTTTTTTTTCATCGTTGAATTGATACAATTCCACAGATCTAATTATGCGTATTCCTCTGATGACCTAAATGAACGAACACACTGACTGGTATGTGGCTGGGCTACATGGTGGTGTGGCAGAGAGAATAATGACATCCTTCACTGAATCAGCCTCCGTTAGCTGGCATCACTGCTGTTGTAAAATAGACTGGCTCAAGATAGTAAAGTATTAATTTGGTCTATACGTAACGTACCAAAATATAGCATAACAACATAACATAGGACAATATATAGAATGTAATTATTGGTATTATTAATCGCCCTATCGCAGAAACATAAATCATGAACAGTTCATGTTGTTACAATGCTGCTGCTCCAATGATCAAGACCACTTTTAATATTCCGAATGTAGACGAAACAAAATAATGTAGTCGTTAACTTGCATTACTGTTTATCTAATTTATTTATTTTTATTTAGGAAAAAAACAAAAAAGAACAATATGACACATTACACCTGGCAAATAATTCGAATGTCGATTTCTGACCAAACTGAGTTATTACTATCACATAAAAACCTTAATTCATACAACATTTTATGGTAAACATGTTTTTGAGGTAGCCTGTCCGTAGCCAGAGATACCGCAAATTGAATAGTCAGAGGATGACCCCTGAGCACCGGCTAAAAAGCAGGAGAAAAATCGGGAAATGAACAGTTTAGCGCACAAATCTACATATAAACCTCATAGAATCTCATAGTATCCTGATCTACTTTTTATCTGCCCATATGAACAATATTCTCTTATTCAGAGATGAATGTTCTTTCACTTTCTGTAATGTTAGAAACTTTGATATCAAACATCTTCATCACATTCAACCCTCGAGTTCTTTACTCGAGTCCAACGACTTTGACTTTTTCTGACTGGTTGCAAACATGGTATGTGCGTGACTTACTGACCTTCACAATACTCAACGTTATTGTTATCATTGTCGTTAACCAAATATTTGACTCAGCAAGTCCAAACGAAAATGTTACTGGACTTATCGAATTCGAAATGATTCCAAATTCAAAGATAACCACATGGTTTTGTTTCTTCTTCTTCTTCTTCTTCTTCTTCTTCTTCTTCTTCTTCTCTCTCTCTCTCTCTCTCTCTTTTTTTTTAATTATTGCTTTTGTCGTATTTTTTTTTAACTGCTGGAGTTGTACATACATTAGACTCGACTGTCAAATTTCAATGCTAATCCAAAATATCCCCTTTAGCCACACGGATTCATGACTGTTTCTGTCCTATAATCAATTGTCTCTCACACACAAAATGAATGAAATGCTATGTCCTTTGTTTCTCTTCAGTGTTTGTGAAAAGTCCGTTTCTTTATTTGAGATTTTATTTTTGCGGTATATCATTCAGAGATTTACATTTTTGCAGCTCCAGTCGTTGCGTTTGGACACTGGGTTTAACTAGATATTCCAACTAGTATTTTACTATCAAACAATAAAGCGACTGTATTTATGGATGACAGTGTTCTTTTTTCAAATAATTCAAGACTCTCCTATAACCGTTTATCTTTTTAGCAACTTTCTGTATCCTTTCCAGATCCCTGCTTTTCATCTTCATGCTCCCCGGCCCCATCCTTCCATTCATTTGAGTCCATAAAAACAATGATCATTCTGCCTTACCATTCAGATAATGAGTTGTGTGGAATGCCAAGGATGGGGCTTGTCGTAGTCTCCTGAGACCTCTCAAAACCTTAATGCCCTAGACAGGTGACGAGTAAGTGTTTCTGCCCTTTATGTTACTCCTCCGATGTTGTAGTCCCTGGGAGGTGGTATGATCTATGACAAGACAGAACCAAGACAGGATTGAGGACAAGAGGCCATGCATCAAACGGCATCGACCCCAATGTGGCCAGATTAGCCCGTAGAGAGAAAATAGGATTACGTCAGTGCAGCGACAGATGATTATTCATGCCACAGCTTGAGCTTCCGTCCGGCCCATGGACGACCAAAAAATTAGAGGATTAAATGGAAAAACACAACATGTCCAAGGCATTCCCTTGTGGCTCCATGTGTTTTATGCTATGTTGTTTTCTCTCTTTCTTTCTTTTTTTTAATCGTCTTTTTTTTTCGTTCTTGTTTGTCCTTACCCCGCCCTGTTCCCCCCTTTTTTCCTTTCTTTCTGCATGTGAGTTGTGTCAACCATAGTATTTACAACAGGCAGTTAGCTTTACTTGAAATATGGCTGAATACACAAAAAAATTTATGGGATGAATAAATGAAAATGATGTATTTTTCCATTTGGCGTAAACACTCAGATTCTAGTATATAACATAGCTTGACGATAATTATTGTTATATTACAATAAAACCATTTGAAATTAAGGGGTGTGGGGGGGGGGGGGGGGGAGTGGTCCTGAAATTGGGTTTTTGTTTAAAAAAAAATAAATAAATCGTTTCTGCGCTTTTGTTCGTCTTAAAAGTTATGCCTTTTGCGAATATAAAAATGGTATAAACAAGTTGATGTGTCTATTCTAAGGGCTTGGAAGGATGGTCATTCAATGGTTGACCAGTACCTCTAACATGCACTTTCTGGCTCAGTCGGGGCTCGATATTCAATGATAAATCGACAATATTTCGATTTATAAAGGCAAATGGTGCACAGAGGATTTGATCATGATCTCCGTCACCTATATCAGGAGTTCCAGTGCCTGAAATGGACACTGGCTGACCATTGGAGACGCTGACCACACGAAAAAATCAGCGAAAATGTTCACCAGAACATCTAAAATGAAGTGCCCACGGCCTAATGAGAAAATAATTTGCCCCATTTCTGCTGTTTCAAAGCACAGTATTGCACTATCTGTCACATCATGGACCAAGACATTTTTATTTCTGACCAAAGAAGACGTGGCAGCTGTATATAGGTTTCCCAGGACCCTGAAGCTGCTCTACGGCAGGCTGTTAGTGATAGGGGTAAGGGAGCAAAAAGGGATAAAAAAAAATATGATCAGATGCCCAGTAAAAGACAGAATGAGTCACAGAAATCACTAAGAGAACTTTAGAATGTGAAGCAAATTATATCTTTAGTTTGAAAAGCCGATATAAAAGCTTCTTTTGAGTATTTTTCTCATTGAAAACACTTTATATGGGTTTTTCTCAAAATGACGTTTTTCAGTACAAATGTGCGATCTACTTTCTTACTTCTGGACCGATTATCATGAAATCTGGCATGAATACAAAACAAAACAATATGTAAATTTGTTCTCAGGAGGGATTTTTTAAATATTGTTTTAAGTTTTTGAGAAATTTGAGATTTTGGGATCAACGTTTCGAAAAATTCGTTACCTTTTTACATACCAATTTTAAAAAATTGTAGAAAAAAAAGCATTTTATAAAAAAAAAATCTGGCCTGACAAAAATTTAGACATTGTATGGAAAAATGTCTACATAAAATTTCAAACAAATCGGTTGGAAAACTTCAGAGCCTGTCGAAGGCAAAGTGACGCAATATCGGGTAGCAAAATACAAGATAGCGGCCATTGCCATGGCCACCATGAGTGATTTCAATTTTTTTCGAGTGCTTTCCTCTAATTTGAGTATGCCAAAACCGATGGTAATGATTAAAATCATCTCCCCCCAGCGGTTTTCAAAATTACTCCCAGGACCCCCCTACCCCCCCCCCACCCCCCACCCCCTCCTCCCCTCCCCTCTTAAAATTGCTTTCTTATATAAAGTTTGAATGAAAGGAAATCAAATAAATGGATGCACTGAAGAAAAGAATAACTCACACCAAAATACAGAGGAGCAGAAATCTAACTTACTTGGACAAAAAGCATTATCCGTTACAGTTAAATTGTTTCCCACGTATTCATGTACAAGTTTTCGCAATATTACAAGGCAAGTCACTGCAACCGTTCATTCTCTAAAACCTGTTTTTGTTACATTCACTCTTTTTAAAAAACGAGATCGCTAAGTAAACGACGATTTTCTCGAAACACAAGTTTTCATAACAAACGCATTTTGTCAGTTATGGTTGTCTGATCCATTATTATTTTGTCCCTGGCTCCAGTTATCTCGCGACCATGCAGACGCCCCGTTCTCAGGGCAAACAGTCTGCTGTAATGCAACAACCACTGACTTGGAGTCTCTTGGATGACTTTTTATCGAATAAACGAAGGCCTGGGTTCTATCTCCCTGGCTATGACTTAAGCTTGGACATTCAGGACAATCATTTTTGTCTTACTTAGTTGATTCGTGCAGAAAGAATCCATATTTCTTCTTTGAATTTACGACAAAATATGAAGTACAATAATTTTGCTTTCAAAGCCAAATAATATGTAAAGACACATCATAAATGCTCTATGCATAATATCCATCAATGTATGGAGCTAAGGCATCGATAAGCCAATCATTGCCTGATTCAGTAAGTGTTTATGGAGTTACTTCTCAAGTTTAAATAT
>JBCEWB010099832.1:0-12170 GCA_039654565.1 Peronia peronii
ATCTATCTATCTATCTATCTATCTATCTATCTATCTATCTATCTATCTATCTATCTATCTATCTATCTATCTATAGTCTACAAACCCACCTATCTCGTTTTCCAAGACCCCAGACTATGCAAGACGACTGAAATATCACAGCAAGGGAGGCACGACTTTTCACTGTGGTCGTGTCTTTCACATATGTTTGTTAACTTTCAAATGCGTCCCCAAAGGCACCATATCTTCGTTTCATGTTACCACTACCCATCATCTCTTCCTTTCCCCCTTCCTCTATATCTAACTAGGCCCAGTTCAATAGGCCCCCCCTCACAAGGACTTGGAAACGACTTAAGCTTACCTGAAAGGTCTGCGATTTCAACTGGAGTGCTCAAAGCGTGAAAATCTTCCCCGCTAAGCCCTAACTGTGATATTGTTTTCAACTTAAACGTAACTTCGGTAATGCCGGTCTTTAAGGATTTGATCTCACTCTCTCTCCCTATCTATCTGTCTTATCTTCTCTCACACTCCATCTTTCTCTCTCATTTTATCTCCACCCCCCCCCCCCTCAACCGCCCCAACAGATACGTAGACTTGCCTTTCTCTAAAATCGGGTTCACTTTCTAGAATTCTCTCACATTTTCATAAGGTCTAGACAAAAGTTGTGAGATTTGGAAGTCTTTGATTTAAACTTTAATCTCCGGATTGCTTTTCGTTGTTGCCAGATTTTTAAAAAAAAAAAGAAAGAAAAGAAAAACAGAGATAAAGTGGAGAGTAGGATCTCTGTTCCTTCTCCTAAAGGATAGAAAGGTGCTATGGAAGGGGAGGAAGGAGGGGGGGGGGGGGGGGGGGGGGGGGGGGGGGGGTGGGGGGGGGGATAGGGGGGTTGGAACTAGAGTCAGAGCCGATGTCTAAGGCAGTCAGATGCGTGTAACAGAAGGTCATGATTCTTTGTCCGTTGTTTACATCATCGCCTTCAATACGTTAGAGATCATAAACTTTGTTTTTTTTTACATCTTGAATCATGTAAGCTCAAAATTTGATAAAAGATAAAAATGAGATAAATTATGAAAAATGATTAAAAAAAAAAGAAAAGCTCTTGTGTGGAAGAAAGGAAAACATCAATTTAGACAATGTTGAATGTAATGTCGTGAACAACAAACACAGGATCACAACCTTCTGTCACAGTCTCATATCTAACCTTATTAACCCTTCCTCGTCTTCATTCTGGTATCTCTGTCATTCTCTGAAAGCTAATTCAACTATTACTGCTCTGAATTCTGTGGGATATTGGTTGAGGAAAGGTAAGCGGGCCAAATCGAAGAGTTCGAAATTACTTTTCTCAAAATTCCAGTGGGTTTTGTCCTCGCAGACAAAGAGTTAAAAAAAAAAAAAACTTATGAAAGGGGGGGGGGGGGGGAGGATACGGATAAGTAAGCATATCAAAACAAGGAAAGTTTTCTCAAGCAAAGGATGTGGAAGAAGAAGAATGAAGATGAAAGAAAAGAAAAAAATGTAAAAGAAAAGGGGAAAAAAAGAAAAATAGTAGGCTAGGATGAAACAGAAAACCAAACGAGCACATGCAAAACAAAAGCTGTGATGAAAACAAAAGAAAAGATGAAGAGAAAAGTAAAGAGTAAAGAGTAAAAAAAAAAAAAAAAAGAAAAGAAAAGAGAAAAGATTACTAAGTTTGCAGGTGTTTGTGTGACGAGGCTGGCTGGCCTAACTTAAAAGAGAATTTACAATATCAATTGGATGACCATAAATTTTCTGTCGCCTATGACACCCTTTCTTCTTGCTCTGGCCGCTTTATGAGTGAGCCCAACTCTTCAAAAGAGTAATATCATATTTTATGAGAATATAAAATCTTATGAGTGGCCCAGAACTTGTGCCGTAAACTAACAGTTTCTTTCCTGTGCTCTGCTTTTTTCATGTTTTTATTTTTGCCTTACTCTTTCACGCTCTCTCTTTCCTGCTGTCTCTCTATCGTTCTCTCCCTCTCTTTTCTGTTTGTCTGTCTGTCCATCTGTCTGTCTCTTTCTCTCTTTTTTACGTTACGTTATATTACGTCTTTCAACCTCCTTCATGGTGGTTATCTCGACATTTCTCTCTCGCACTTGTGAATTAATTTTGTAATCTATCTTTGAATGACTGAGAGATCATGGTAATTATCCAAGAGGCAAAGGTCACGAATGCAGTGCAATTTGGGAAAAGAGAGGGACATGAAAAGAGAGAGACAGAGAGGGGAGGAAGTAAGACTAGGAGAGAGAGAGAGAGAGAGAGAGAAAAACAGACACCAAATGTGTCGAAATCAAAGAGACGTAGTATCAGGAGGGACAGTTAGAATCCGGGGAGAGAAAGCGGAAGAGCGGGCGAAAGTAACAAACAGGGAGAGAAAGAGAACTGAAAGGGAATCAGGTAAGATTTACACCAAAATCTGTCAGATGGACGAACAGATGGAGAGATGACAAAAAGGGAAGAAGGCGGCTGAGACAGCCAGACATCAAATTAAAGTATAATAATAATAATAATAATAGATAAATGAATAAATAAATAATTAAAAAATAAATGAATGAAAAAAAAGAAGGGGAGAGAGAAAAATAAAAAGGAGAACGAAATGAAAAAGAGAGTAAATGAATAAAGTGTGTGAGATGAGGAAAAAAAATAGGACAGAGAGAGAGAAAGAGAGAGAAAGAGAGAGGGAAAGAAAGAAAGTTAGCACATTAAGTAGGGGAGCGAGAAAGAGAGAGAAAGAATGAGGCAAACGTCTAAAACAGTCAAAATATGAGGGTAAAAATATTGTCTTGATAAAAGGTGGCATTCCTTCCTTCCTTCCTTCATAAATTAAGTCTTGCATGGCTCAGCCGGTCATAAAGCTTGAGACACAGGCCCAAACACTTTGTCTCTAATATGAGAAACCCTCCTACTGTCTTCTCTCACTCCCTATCCCCCCTCCCCCCCCCCTTCTCTCTATGCTTTCTCTCCTCATATCTCTCCTCCTCTGTGAGCCACTCTATTTATTATATATAACCCAAGAAAGAGAGGAAAAAAAAAAGGTGCAGTAATATTCTTTATGAAAGATATATTGCAACTGGACTTCTTTAATATTAAATTCTGCTCTGGTTCTCTAGCTCGCCTCTTGTGTGTCTCTAGGACGGGCCGGATTGGGAGAGGGGAGGGAGACGGGGCGGGGGGATGAGTGGAGGAGAAGGAGGAAGAAATCGAGGGGAGAAAAAAAAAATCTCGAGTACTTTGTTATTGTCCAAAGACCCTTAAAGGCGGTTGTATCGCTCCAAGTTATAATATTTAATCGCCAGGCACAGGGCTTAGCGCCAGCCAAAAAGGAGTCGTAAATCAAAATTGTGCTGCTTTGCGAGCGGGCACATTTATGGCTTGATAACGAGTGATCTTTTTGGCAGAGGTAAACAGTCGTTATGCGAAATATTAGTAAGCGAAACGAAACGACGAAGAAACAGAAGAAAGGATTTTTTTTTCTTTAGTTATTGGTGCAAAACTTGGCACGGCTTCGGTCAAAGGACGTGGGGCAAAATGTCAAAGCTTTGATAATGTAACGATTGAACAAAATTGATGTTTTGATTCAGTGTGTGGCACATACCATTTTTCTATCTTATCAGAAGGGCTTTGTTTCTCTCTGTCTCTCTCTTTCTCTCTGTAAGTGTGTATGTTTGTGTATATGTATATTGTATATGGGTGTGTTTCCACTTCCTCGAAGCAGGAAGAGTATCATAAGGAAACATTTGTCACGGACTGAAAAGATTTAAAAAAAAAATTTTTTTTGTTTTTTTTTGTTTTTCATTTTTATGTATTTTTTTTTTTAACTACCACGTTGCGAGTAACTGTGAACGCCATTTCTAACAGGATTGGTTTTTGAAGTGCACAATATTATAAAGACTGATAATCCGCATGAGTGATTATACTGCAGATTTACGCGCTCAGGATTACGTCGTGAAGTCTTTATGGTCGGTTGTTGGCATAGCTTTTTACATCACATTCTTCAGGTTACGGTGGATGACGCATACTTTGATATATATCTACCAAATACATCGGGCAACTTAATGTTCGAGTCTCCTCTGAATAGATATGGGCTTCAGAGACAGTTGTTAAATTCTACACTCTCTTGCACAGAACACTTTCTTTTGCATGCTCAATTATCGACTGCCATCACAATTGCCTCACCGGTCACTGTGTTTTTTTTTTGTTTTAACTGCTCTCACAGACATGTCCCTAACTAGGTCACGTCTATCACAGGATCAAAGGAGTCACCCCGAAAGCAAAACCGAAACTGTCCCTTTCTAAGTGCACCCAGAGAAAGAAACATCGAAAGTGAAAAAAGCTTTCCATGCATTTGAGATTCGGCATCCATAAGGGAAGCTTATTGCTACAATTGTTGCTATTGCTACTTCAGTCACTACTTTTATTGTTATCGTGTTAATTTTCATTATGACTATCGTTATTATTTTAAGAAAAATGTCTTAAAATTAAGACGACTGTCCACCGGCAACTAATCAAATACACCAAAAAGTTGAAAAACAATATGAAAAATTTAGAATTGAGGTAATAACATGAATTTATAACGCTAGCCAAATTTTCGAGCCCGCTTGGCTCTTCGTCGGGGCAATAATGAAAACATATAAAATGTAAATAGGGTATTGATGTACACGAAAGGAAATGTTAATTAAATGATTGTTTATTGTATAGGAGACTATCGTTATTATTGTTGTTGTTGTTACTGTTGTTCATGTGAGAAAGAGTTTCGATTTCAAGGCAATCCCATGTAAAGATACTGTTCCGTAATCAGACGCCGCACTGTAGATGCTTACAATCATCTCAACTGTTGATGTTCCCTCTGTCCTCATGCCAAAGCTGGTCTCCCATGCGTTTTTTTGTGGACTCACAGTTATTATACATGAAGCGTTGTGCCAGAATACTAGCAGTCATATGCAGGTGCACTGAATCCGATCCCACCTCCCTACTGAGTCGTTCTTTCCTTCATCCTTTCTGTCTGTCTTTCTTACATTCTTTGATTATTTCTTTCTTCCTTTCTCCGTTTCTTTCTTGCTCTCCTTGCCACTTTCTCTCTTGCCCGCATTCGTTAATTACTTCTTTTTCTCTTACCTTCGGTGATTCTTTCTTGCTCTCTGTCTTTCTTTCTCGCGAAGTCATAGTATCCTGAAAATGACAGAGGATAAACAATATGTGAGAGAGAGAGAGAGAGAGAGAGAGAGAGAGAGAGAGAGGGAGAGGTGGGGAGAGAGAGGGGGGAGGGACAAAGAGAGAGAGAGAAAGAAAGAAAGAGAACTTTAGTCCACCAACCTGCCAACTGCCTGCAGTGGAGATCCGTTAATTTGTTCGCATTATCCCCCTTGGGAGTATATTTTGGGTAAATACGGGAGGTAATTCTGAACAGCACGGAGGAAGGGAGAGCACTCACATTCCATGTAACTGATATCACGTCCCACCCACATTACAATATCAAACGGCTAGTAACCTACACGTCTTGACGCGAACTGCAATTTTCAGTATTTGTGTTTTTTTTCCCCACGTTCGCTCTCTTCTGTTTCTTCTATATATATCATTCACCATCCCTGCCTGTGTGTATTACACGTGCGTTGTGACGTGTAGGTGTGTGCGTGTGTGTGTATGTGTCTCCCCCCCCCTCCCCCCCTTGGCTTCTCAGAAAAGAGATTGGCAGAGTAACTGTTTGGTAATATCTTTTGGTAGGCAACATCGCCTCATTGCCTGCAGCCAACGACTGACATAGATTAGAAAATGCTGTTCTGTTCAATGCTAACGCTGCTCCAGTCGCTAATAAGATACTGGCGGACTGTTTATCATATTATCAATGGCAAATTTAATGCTCCAAGCATATCTTTGTGCTCCTCTTCTCTTCAAATCACATGCATTCGTTTATATGTCCTCTTTCAATAATCCATCAACCTTTTTTGTCTCATATCCAAGAATTCTTATCTTCATCTCCTCATTTAACGAAATTGTTATCTAACTCTACTCAGGGGAAAAAATAGACAACAATTAAAACAAATCAAAAAATGGGCATACCGGCCTACCGCCTATTCAGTGCTGTCTCAGCCGTTTTGACCTCTGACCTCTTACCGATCATCTCGCCTATCCAAAGTCCCAGTGCCATTCTGAAGATGTTAACTACCTCACTGTCTTCGATATCACCCATCCATTCTCAAACGTCCACTGGTTAACCATCAGTCGGCCTATCCAGTTCTACTGTATTTGTAACACTTTCTATGCCCTCTTTTGTATTCTCCTAAATCTTACCTCAAACGTTATATGGCTAAGCTTCATATAATTGCTAAAGCTTCAACGTGAGGAATGGAGGGGGAAAGGGGGGGAGGGGGGTCGGCTTAGAGAGAGGGGGAATGGAAAAGGAGGGGGGGGGGATACGGAATCGAAGAGGCGGAAGGGGGGGGGGTGGGGGGAGGAGGAGGACAAGGACAGGGTTTAATAACTGCTTTCTTTGTGTGGAGTTCTTCAAGGGCCCAAATTCCCCATATCAAAGTACGTTAGGGGATGGGATCCTTTGCTGTGCAACGGCTTGTGTACAAATATTTGTGTTATAATGTTCTCCGCCCGGCCCACCGGAGAACTCCATCGAGTGCAGAGAGAGAAAGAAATAGAGATTTGACAGACAAAGAAATGATTGGAAAGAAAGAGAATGGGCATTGAAGATTGGAATTAAGGAAAGGACAGACGGAAGGGAAATAAGGAAGGTGGGAATGACGGAGGGAAGGATGGAAGGAAGTGAGATTTGAAGACGCAGAAGGAAAGAATAATTGGAGAAGAAAGAAGAGAAAAAGAGACAGCGAAGAGAAAGAGAGGATTGCGGTAGGAAGGATAGACAACGTAAGAAAGGAGAAAAGTAAACAAAAGAGTGTGTGTGTGTGTGTGAGAGAGAGAGAGAGAGAGAGAGAGAGAGAGAGAAGGGGAGAGTGAGAGGGGGGGGGGTAGATGTAGCCGGATGAAGAGACGGAGAAACAGTAAGTGAAAGAAAATGGCAAGAACGAAACCTACCAGAAAGAAAAATATCCGTCTTAGATAACCGTATCTCTAGTATGTTCGCATGTCCCCGATTGTACTGCGCAGCGGATGGTCAAGGCTGGTAGCCACTGGTCAGTGAAAGGATAGGCTTGCCTAGCCTGCTCTCCAACTCTCCACATCATAATCTTGACCATTGTCCACCTTTCAAAACTGATACATTCCGCTTGCTTGAGTCGCATGGGGTGCGAGGGGAAAACCCAGCAGAGCAGGTCCTCGCTCAAAACACAAGAATTTCAAGAATCGTAACTTTCTCAAGCGTAGGTCTGAGTGTTTCTGCGCATTATATCTGTATGCGTATAAAATAATATGTTCCCTATGTGTATGTTTCTGGGTAGGCCACGTACATCATATAATTATATATCGTGCAGGACATGAAAATGAACAGGAATGACAGAATGGATGTGAATCTGACAGTTTCCCAATAACGGAAAATATCATGACATGAACATGTTTTAAGACATTCGTTCTAGCATAGTTAGGTATTGATGATGTATAAGTTTTGAAAGGTGGCCAATGGTCAAGATGTGGCGCTATCTCATCGATTTTCTTCTTATTCACTTATCGTCTTTTTTTTTTTTTTACAGTTGAATATTGTTTTATTGTTGTTGTTGTTCTTACTAATATATTGCGCTAGTAACCGGCTGACAGCTCTTGTCTCGTAACTGAAAGCGTTTTCCTAAAATGATGACATTGGTAATGACGATGATAATGACTATGAGAATGGGGAGGAAGGAAAATGTAGGCAGATGACTGAGTGAATGATTAAGAGAAAAGATGTGAGCAAGGAGAGGATGACGTGTATAGAAGTAAGAGATTTGACTGATTGGTATGATGACAAGTGAATGGGATTGACAGAGTTAAAATGTCGGAGTGCTTCAGTTAGAAGAAACAGAATAACAAGATTGAGAGATGAAGTGTAGAACAGGTGGGGAAGGGGGTGGACCGGAAAAATATTAGGAGGATAGAAGAAATTAGCAGTAATCAAATACAGGTGAAATACGGTGGAGTAAGAAAGGAGCTTCATTATCCCAAACGTCCATAATAATCTAACGCGTGTGAATGTATCCAGATGATTGCTGAAAAGGAGAAATGGAGGATAACCAAATACAGGTTAAACAGAGAAACGATATGAAAAGGAATCTGGTAATCGTAAATGTCCATATGTGTGAACATATTACAGTCATAATACAGACAATGAATAACAGCAGATTATCAAGGCTGCACAAGTTATAGTAATGTTTTCCCCACACATGAACAAACATAATTATGCAAAGATCCACACCTGGTCCTTCCACTACTCAGTACCACACAACAACTCAGAGTCTTTGTCAGAGGGGGTAAAGGCCACAGTGGGCTATGTGGTAGAAACACCAGCAAGCAGAAACAACAACAACAACAGTAAGGAGATGAAGGTAATTCTCATACAAGTCGGTGTCGCCTCAGGCTTTGGTGTCAATCTGGACAATAATAATATTATATTACCAGTCGAACCCAATCGTATGATCCTGTCGGTATCAGAAAGGAAGGCAAGGGAAAGGGGAAGGGAAGGGGGGGGGGGGGCGTCCCACATTTTTGCTTAAGTTTTCAGGAACCTAGAGTAAGTATGGGGAAATGCCGTGGAATTCTGATCGTTCTGGCCTGTTCCCAGCTTAGTCGATAACATAATGGGGCAATTCAGAACAGTTCATGGATGACAGAAACAGTTGACATCTGTTTAGTGTTTGCAGAATTCATAAACAGAATTGTTAAAACTGCATTTACTATGCTGTTTAATGGTTGCTGGATATTTATATAAAGACGCACCAGTAGCATTATATTTATAACGACGCCACTGCGCCAGATATGGTGTCTATGACAATGAATAAATCTGCAACCATTCAGCAGTGGAGAGTTACTATCGAGAAAGAAGACAGAATAAAGAAAATCCCATCAAGTGCCACAAGGAAAAATCTCCCGGAAGGTGGACCCGGATTTTGGCATACATTTATTACGCTCTTCGGGGCGTCCATACATCCTTTCCTTGATTAAACGGCTATAATAGTTTATTGCTAGCTGCAGAAAAGACAGGGACGTAACCGTAGGCCGGAGACCTGTTATTTCTATTTATTCCATCACACCCCTGGAGCCTCCTCCAACTTTCAAGATGAAATGTTGCGCTAGGTAAAATAACAAGACAGGGATTCTGCTTACGTCAGTGCCATTGACTGGACGAAATAGCCAAGGCGGAAATGAAAACAAGATGGCAGACCACAGGACGCGATGGATGACCCAAGTAGGCTTAATTTGACGGCTAAACAAAGACCTATGGCAACTATTCGGTCCCAGTTATAACTCTTCAGGTGGGAAATCAATTTATTTGGTTGTAATTTCATCGCGGCGTCGCGGGGGTTTCTATGGTAACTAGTTGTATGGACGGTGTCACTGAAGCTGCGCTGCCCAGGAAGTGGCTGACCCAACAATGCAGCAGCAGTACACCAGTTTAGGAGGCCGTTAGTTAACGAGCCGTGGAGTTAATCACTTGCACATGACCAGATTTGTCTACAGCTCAACAGGTGAATTTTGATTGTTGGAGCCCCGTGAAGGTATTAATATTATGATAGTTTGGGAAATGTCACGACGTTGTGATACTCATGATGTAGACAGTGATAATTATACAGTTGATAATTTGCTGATAATAGTAATAGATATGAATACGGATAATTATCCAATACCGTTACTAACAGCAACAGTATAAAATGTAATATTTCCATATAAACCTTGACACATGATATATAATTTTCAATTCAGTGAGTGGCAATTAAATTATATCATGAACCGAAAAAAGCTCATAATATATAGAAATAAAATTTTACCAATAAATTTGACAACATATCGGAATCAAATGTATGATCTACATAAGCCAGTGACTGGTCAGAAAGAAATAAAGTCCGCCAAAGAACTGGTTTACCTGAGATCATTAGTCAAAGCTCGGCACAACCGCCATTCTACAAAAAAGCCCCTTACAGAATGGAAGGAGATTTACAGAAGTCACATTCGTCCCAGACACCAGATGGATAGAGAAAAAGAAACAAAAAAATGCTTCAGCATCGCTAGCAGGAAGTTGAGTAATGATTTCCACTTCCATCTCCTCGGACCTCACACTCAACAAACGCCAGGAGCCTGTCTTTTCAACGACCACCACTTCCCGGGTGCAATAAATAATATTTTGGCTTCCATCAACCCCGCTTATCTGGCCACCGTGCCTCTATCTGACTACCTACACGCCATCGGGTGTCAGTGTTTGATGGCACGATTGGCCAATAAAAAAATCCATCATCCTTTATTTGACCACCTACAGCGGCACCAACCACACTGGCCTCTTTGTTCCGTTTCCTATCCTGCAGGCCAATCTCTTACAGTTTATATCATGCGCTAATTTTTCCAGATGGACGATGAATGACCAGATCCAAATGAATTTTTAAAAAAAAATGAAATCAGGGAAATTAGTTCCCTTTGCAATGCACATAGTGCAAAAGCAAGCCTTCCCCCCTCCCCCCCCCCCCACACACACCAAAGGAAAAATCCCTTTTGCTCTTAATATCTGAAATATACTCAATGGAAAAGTAAGAAAAATTAATGATATGATGAAAATGTTTTCCTCTTATCATCATAAATTTTTCACAATTTTCCGTAGGAAAAAAAAAAAAATTAAAAATCTGAGTTTTTTTTTTCCTATTCCTGATTTCAGAAGTTGTTCATGAATTAACTCTCACAAAAGATATAAAACATTGTAAAAGATTACATGATAATGATATCTGGTGATCGTCGAAGAAAATAAAATATTGATCTTTTGTCTTCCTATGGAGTAACGGAATATGCAGTATATACTGGAGAATGTAGATTCCAGGGCAATTTAATAATCGCATGTAAATGAATCACTAATGAATAATAAATAAATAAATGGTATTTTCATGAAACAGGGGCGAATATGACTTTTTTTCCCCAAATTCAGCAAGACAACATACAGAGGAAAAAGAGCCGAAAAAAAATGATATTAAAAAGAAACATTTGAGCTAAAAACAGATATTGTAATGTATCTCTAAGATGATGTGTGGGAAAACTGACTGTATCATGTCCTAAACCTGTTTGTCAAGTCTATCTAGGTCTGTCCGTTAAGTGAATCAATTATGTCCAGAGCACCATCAGCAACTGCCTCAGTCAGAACTGCTTACTTCCAATACAGAAATGACCTTTGCAACAGCAACAGTTACCCAAGTTTTATGCAAAACTATTACTATAGCAGGAACTGCTTACTTTCAGCCTCATAACAAGTATTGCTACACAAAAACTTACATCCAACGTAATAAGAATTATTGCTACCAACAAAATATTTATACCCAAAGTGAAAAAAGCGGTAGCAAAACTGAACAAAAAATCTAGGTTATACATGAGGTAAGTATGGAGCCTCTGTTAATCACGACATCATATGATGGGTCCACATAAGGGGAAAATCATGAAGGAGGAAGAAAGAGACAAAATCCGGCCGTGCTGAGTCAAACAGGGAAAACACGTGTAGTTATTTGGTAGAAATTCCTATTAAAGTGAGTGATCAGTTAATTTATAAGCACATCAGAAATTGCCCGCTGCACATGTCGTTACTTCCTTGCTAAATCATAATTACCGTTTTAAAGGGTGTAATGTTTTGAGGGTCTTTGCATTTACCTTGAAGGGCAAACTGTATAAAATACTAGCAAGAAATGGCAGTAATATTAATAATATTCGTGACAATAGTACTTGAGTACGAAGATTAAGAGTGTGGCTGCCTAGCAACGGAAGGAGACCAATTAAACATAGGCTGAGTGTTTACAGACAAGGGGGATAATACTGGCAATTCGAAAGGATAATTCACAAATGACTTGGGATAAAAATTTGTCAACAAGTGGCCTGTAGTGGGCTCTTCGGCCGCTCTCGGCCAGATAAGGCCCAAATCCTACTGGACATAACTGACCCTTGTCCACATGCCGGATTTGGCAAGCTGCTTATCGGGGCTGAGGAAGGGATAAGGAAAGGGGGGGTGGGGGGTGGGGGGGGGGGACGAAGATGGAGACCTAAGAGGTAGACGG
>JBCEWB010099843.1:0-12170 GCA_039654565.1 Peronia peronii
TCTTTACACTGTTTGTCCAGTCCCTCTTGTGTCTGGTAAAGGGAAGTAATAGGACTGAGCACAACGATCTCCCATTACCTCCCCTGATTGAAAAACCACGTGACCGCACTGCTTGCTACCTTATGGCCAGTTCAGTTTTGTTTTTTTTGTTGTTTTTTTTTTATAAATGTGTGATTATGTAGCTGTTACATCGTTTTGTTTGTCATTTTTCTGCTTTTTTAAATTCCTCATTATTTCTTTATTATATGAGAATAGAAAATGTAGGCAGAACATAGATCTAAATAGTTTTCAAAGATAAGAATCAGTGAGACTAAAACTTAACTTTTAAGAAGAGAGAAAAACGTAGTACAAATGTATACACATATATGCATAAATATACATGATTAAATTAGAATCAATACATCCAGAAGTAAAATGAAACTGAAAATGCAATGAGAGTACATGTACGATGCAATGAAAAGGAAAATCAATGAAATATGAAACAAAGTATTACTTGAAGACCATAGGGGAAAAATGACGGTAGTCACAAAATATGGTTTTCGTGGTTATCTGCCCTACCAGTAGCCCACCTACTGAAGTTTCACGCCTTCTGCCTGCCTCTATCGGAAGACGATTGTAATACTATAAATAAAAATACAAGGATATATTTCTTAAACAAGAATCATACACTTTCAAATCTTAAAATTCATTTTACATAAAACTAGTATTTTGTGACTACCGCCATTTTTCCCCTGTGGTCTTCACCTGTATTTAAACAATTGGACTAGCAGTACACAGCCTAGATCTAAAATAGCTTTATATTCAATTTGAAGCTCACTATTCTCAGTGTGAAATTGAACAATGCCTATCGACTTCTCAAAACTGGCTTTCAAGAAACACTGACAAGCATGACTGTTTAGACTGACCGAATACCTGCAAGTGGAAGTGTGTATAGTGTATGATTGAAAAGACAAAGGCCAATCCATTATCTGATACCGTGGTTGCGTGGCTATAAACATCGACAAATCGTAATAGCCTCACACATGCACGTAATAGGCTACACCCTGTCACGGTACATCAGACTCGATTGGGGCATGAGCCAGGGGTGAGATGTGAAATGGGGGACAGTAGGTGCATGATTTCTATACGCTTGCACCTCAGATCTTACCTTTCTTGTTGTGTCGTGCTGCAAGGCAGTACAGCACATTGCAGGCATCGATACTTGATGCACTCATGCTGCACAGGCGATTTCTTTGTCGGAAGAAACTGGTCTGGTACCTGAGCTTGGTCTTCGTTACGCGCAAAATGAAAGAAAAGTGCGCTCAAGGAAAGGAAAACCATTCGTTGTAAGCGTAGTTTCCGTCGCAGCCCATAGTTTTATTTCATTATAAGCATAACAAATTGCATAGTATAGAAAAAACGTTCCGAAAGATTCTTTATGACGCAAGTTTCGTTTTAAGCCTTTTCTTAATAACTGTGTTAGAGTGTATGTAAACTGGCCACTTCCTCAATTCTCTTTCCTTCCAGTAAGATTGGAGAACCTATTACCAAGTAATGCCCATTACATGTAAATTTCTGAAATGTGCCTTTTTTTTTTGTAAAACAGAATAGTTATTTGATTTTGACTTGTTATTCTGTTTAAATATTTTGTTTAATAATAATCACTTGACTCTTTTATCATAAATTTTATCGGAGGAGTTGACTAGTATATTTCTATGGTGTCATATTCATTGTCAGTTGGACCATAACTTCCTTACTTGACCTTCAAGTGCATCGAAATTTGGATATGTTGTATGCAATTGAATGTGTTGTAATCCTATAATAAAACTTTTAGTCGAAACTCGCATGCTTTTTTTTTTTGTCTGTCTTTGTGACTTGAAATTTTAAAAATTAGGTCACAATTTCTATTTTTAGACATTAGCAAAAGGTCATGGTCACAATATACAAGCAGATATTTTATAACCACATACACTTTCATACCTCTATAGCCATTTACCTTTCCAACCATGTATCATATATGATGGTTTAGCCTCATTTCACACACTTTACAGTCACTTTATCAAAGTCACCTACACATTCTCGCACAATATGCCAAAAAGGTGTGAATTGGTGAGAGTTAAGAAGATCTTTCTTTTGATTTAAAATGGGAATGTGTTAAAGGAGAAATGGCTGCAGTTTTAGTTAACTGGATTAACTATGTTATATATCATTGTATATCCTGATACTTCTCATTCAATATTTATTACATTTCAGGTCTAGATGATGCACGGAACACAGCAAAGCTGGTCTGGAGAATGATTTGTGATGGATGTGTCGTTGCTATTACCAAAATCTTGAAGATGGTACACAATAAATGTACATGGATGTGTAATCATGTTATTGCTTAACTGTTTTATTCTGTTCCCTAACAAGCTGATGCCAAGATTAAAATGTTTCTCCTTTTTTGTTGTTTCTTATTGTCCATTTTTTTTTTTTAATCTGATTTCTTTTTTGTGCATCTAAGTTGCTGTCAGTAACTAGTAGCAGAGCTGCCAACTGATACGGATTTTCCGTAGTTTCTACGAAAAATTCAACTTTGGTACAGAACTACGGTTATTACTTATAATCTACGGATTTCTGACATGACAGTCTAGTGTGAAAGATGATTAGATAAGAATTAAAAGTTTGCAAAAACTGGCTGATCTACACTATTTAGGCTATTGGATCTGCTAGATGAAATTGATGGCAATGTCAACGGTCACGCCTCTCGCCTGGCGCACCCCACCACCCTCCCCCCGATAGCCCATTTCCCGTTTACGCTTTTGTGTATACATCACAAGCAGTTACGGTCAAATGTCTTGCGGCCAGTCAAAATGAGACATAAGTTGCTGGGCTAGAACCGAGAAATCGGGCTTTGAATATGATGAGGGAGGTCAGACATCGAGTTTTTTTATATTGCAGAAATTGAAAGTGCATTCATTTCTGAACAAGACGGGATTGGTGTTGCCCTCAATTTATAAATATTTCTTCATTAAAATTGGATTTTTGTGAGATAGGTTTGTAGATTTATGCGTTCGACCGTTATTTTAAACCAGTTTTTTTCTGAGTTTCGGTCATTGCTGGGGGTCACTCCTTGTCTCTTTAAACTGCAATATCTCTGGCTAGAATAATGCTAGCTCAAAACTTTTTTTTACTAACTGACAGGATATGAAATGAGCTTTCATGTGATACCAAAAATCCCATGTGGTGAAAAATCGACGTACGTCTCATTTTGACTGGCTGCGAGACAAATGTGATGCTAGAAATGGAAACACGGGAAATCCCGCGGTTTTTTTATCATATTTGATGGAAATCAGCCCACACCTGCAATACAGTGAATTTTGTAACGAGATTTTTCAGTCACATATCAGAGATGTCAAACTTCTGACTTTAATCGGAAATCAGACTTTCTGATCATCACCTACTTTATTTTTGGCTGGTCGGCCGGTTGCATGCAGCCGACCTTTCAGTACGATACAAGTCCTGCACGACGAATGCGAAAACGGAAGTACAATAACCCCGCAAATGGTCATCGTGGAGGCAGATCAGGCTATTGTTTGGCGGCTTGTTTAAGATTTTACAACACAAAGTTCGTTGCGCTCAGTTCCTCACGAGCGACCCTGCGGCAAAAACAAATGATACAAATGATGGTCGTAGCTAGATCTAGATCTTGCTTTTCTCTCTCTTAGTTAGATCTAGATCGAGTAGTAGTAGGGATGATAGGGCTGAGCTGTTGATCCCTAGGTCAAGGCAACCATCGAGGGATCTCCTGAGCAAGTTGATCCAAATCATAATTTGTCTGTGCATATCATCAGACAACAGATTTCTGCAGGCATCAGTTGAGAGAACTGAAGAGTTGCTGCTTATCAATAAATCAGCATTTTTTTAGAACTGAATGTTCCTGCTTGTTTTAATAGAGCACAATGGGTAGCCAAGTTTTACAGTTCCTTTAGCTGTATTACTATTTACAGTAGTAATAATGATGTTTTAAATAGAATGTCAGCATACAGGCTGCCCAGCCTTATTGTCAAAAGCATTTTTCTTTATCAGTGCTTTGTATCGGGTCGTATGGATGACTACTGAAAATTGAGCTAGACCCCCCCACGAGCCCCTCTCCCCCCTTCGAGCCCCTGATAAAGCTACTGATTTGAATTTCTGAAAGTTGGTGGCTCTGTAGTAGTTTCTTCGTTGTCAGTATTGGCTTTCTCCCTTCTTATTTTGATCTTGATAATATAAGTGGCAAACATTTCACCACCTTTTATATTGAGAGTACCACAAAATATTCGCTGTCTTGTAAGATAGGTGTTGAAGTTACATATGTCATTAAGCATGTTGGCCAGTCAAATTGCAGACAAAATGGTTTGGGGGATAAGTGAAAAAGATTTGCTCGTCTATCGAACCTACTAGGCTCTTAAAGAGAAGGAACTGTATTATTTGATCATTTTTCTTTGTGATAAATAAATGAATTCTTTAATATCAATATTTCACAGTAGTTTTGCGCTATAACTGTCAAATTACTGTTCCTGGAACTCTAAATGATCACTTGAGGCAGTTATTTTGTAGTTGTGTTTTTGTCTAATCTCAAACCACCACATGATAATTGCTATTATCGTACTATCAAATTAAGAAAGTATCCTGCTCTTGTTTACTCATCAGAGTCAGATGGGCAGAGTTGACAGAATATTCCTTCCACCTGTATCTCCCAAGGCATCAAACAAGACGTTAAATCTGTCAATCTCTGGCGGGCGAAACGAAAACACATTCCAGATATCCTCTCATAGAGCCAGTACAGATCATACGTGGATTATATGCAGTGACCTCTCAAAAGGCAAGACATCATTTCACATTCATTGTGACAGCTCTACCACTGAAGAGAGCTCAACAAAAAAAGCTACTGCTAGACCAAGATTGACTAAGAGAAATCTGAACACATACTCTCATTTAGATGTGTTTGAAGCAGATGAGAATCACCATAAACAATCACCAAATTCTGGCAGTAATGTGAAAGATCACAGATTAAATCCATCTGAAGACAAACACACAGAAGACAACAGCAAGAAGAAGACAAACAGAATTCCTGTCCTTAATGTCAGTGGAACAGTATCTCCACAGCCAAAATCACAGAACTTATATCTGAACCAAAGATCATGCCAAGCAAATAGAGCATCACACTCAGTTGAATCAGCAGAGGCTGGAACAGTCATCTCTGGTGATTCCTGTGTTCACAGTTCTAGTCACTTACTATCAATGCTGCCATTGATATCTCCAGAGACCAAGGATATGCAGATTAGCACTTCTAGATCTCGTATCCTGCCATCTTCATCATCTTCAACCACTGCAGAATCAAAAACGACCCCCTCACCAAATGTCAGAAATGCTCAACTCTCGCCATCATTAATGAAATCATCAAAACAGCAATTCACTAGTTTTCAAGGACAGAAAATGCCCAAGACGAATGAACAAAGAATGATTTATACTGTTAGCGCAAAAGGAACAAATCAAACTCCATCTGAACGATCATGCTCCAAATCTTCAGTACCTGATGTTTTTAAGACCCCTACGACTTTTCATAACCCAAAGTATCAGATTCCTCTCTCTACTTCTACTCCAACATTCCTGCATCAAGCACCTCTACCTTTGAACAAATCATGTGGTACTTCTCTTATTTCTTCCGCAACACCCATAGATCCTCCTCAGACCTCTCTCACTTTTTATACACCATCACACTTGAACAGAAGCAATTCTTTCTCCATGAAGGTAACCCCTCCACTGTGTTCTTGTGGACGAAGGTCAAAGCGAAAGTTGGTTCAAAACCAAGGTCCTAATACAGGGCGTTGGTTTTACACATGTCCAAATAGTTATCCTTCCACTAGTAGTAAATCTAAGACAAGCTGTAAATTTTTTCAGTGGGAGTCTCCTGCTGCTGATGGAATATCAGGAAATATTCCCAGAAATTCATTCACCCCTGTGATCCGTCCCACCTCAACATTTTTACAGAGATCTCTTGGCATGCGCAGTATCGTGAAAATTAGGCACCCAAATATTTCTAGATCCTAATGGTTGTGCAGATGAACAAGTAAGTTTGTGGTCTATTTTAAGATGTTTATTCTAACACCAACCAGTTTGTACCTGTGAAGAAAGCAAAAAATCAGAAATTTGTATAATGTACATGTATTAAGTTTTTACACTTTTTAAAATCTCTTACGATTTTGCATATTGATATTATAAATGAACATGAAGCATTCATGGTGCAGTTGATCCAACATCAAAGAAAGCTACATGTACTTGTATTTTTTACATTAAATTGTTCTCATGAATATTTATCTCACAGACCAATTTTCTCCATGAAAATTAATTGTCTTGGCATCTAAAGATCTATTATATGTATTGGTTTCATCAATTTATTTACTATTTAGATTCCAAATCAGTGGTGGTTGTTCTTCAAGATAACTAAAATGTTTCTTAAGGGGAGGGGCGGGTCCTGAAAATGATTTTCTAAAGTACTCAATTTAGACTTTTTTAAGCATCATATTTAAATTCAGCATGTCCAAATTAGAGGAGGGAAAATCTCAAAAAATAATTTGGATGGTTGATTGCCATGGAAACGCAGCCATATTGAATTTCTGACCCGTAAAATTGCTAATTTTCAAAAGCCTAAGGCTTCGGTGTTCTTCAATGAAATCGTTTCAAATTTTGCACACATGTAGTATTCCCTAACCTCAATAGCGCTAAGTATCAGTTTTTCGAAATTTGCCATAGTTTTTCTCCTACAAATTTTTTAAATTTGTACGTGGCAAGATGATACTTTTTCTCATTTTTCTAGCACTTCAATAACATTTTCACAAAAAGTAAACAAAATATTGCAAATCCGATACTTGTTTATTTTACACATATGCAGGAAGATTCCTGCCAAGTTTCAAGTAAATCTGTTGGTAAATAAAAAAGCCTTAGGGAAAAGTGTGCTCAAAAAGTAGGTTTCGAGATAGTCGCGTCTAAAGTTTTGACAAAGTTTTTCAACCAGTTCCTTATGACATAATGTGTTTCTTTTACTCAAAACATTCCAGCTTAATAGACTGGACTTCCCCCTTCAGTCTCCTTCTCTTGCCTGACTTTTTCTCCTGAGAAATACATGTACTCTCAAACTTAGTGTAAAGACATCATAGCTTCAGTTGAAATTGACCGTCAGAAGCGAATTTGAATGATATTTTAGACCCCCCTCCCTTTGTGGGAAAAGCTCAGTTTACACATGAAATAGGCTAGTTTTGAACATATAAATGGTAAAATCTTGAAATAAAATGGTTTCGCTTGAAAAAAAAAAAAAAATCCAAAATTTGATATTTTCAGCTAAAATCTCGATTTCAGGACCCACCCCTCCCCTTAAGCACCATTTTCATGTTTGAGTTAGCAATGATGTTGCCTCTTCTGACAAGGAGTGTCCAGAATGAATGAAATCAGTTTAGCATATTATGCTTACATGTATTTCATTTTAGGTAGTGGCTATTTGCACGACTTGGTCTATCTTGAACACTTACATACAACACTGGGAAAGGCCAACTGGCCCGTGCAATGCGAGCAATCATGATGTAATTTAACGTCAGATTGTTTACTTCAGGGAAATACGGTGCTAGGTGTGTAATAAAATGGGGAGAGGATTTTCTTTGTGGAGACAGCGCTCGTGACTTTTCCATTGGACTCGACACATGAAGAACTGAATCATGAATCTCAATCTCATGCCGATTTATGTCTCGTTTCAAGAATCAGTGAGTTTTTTGTTTTGTTTTGGTTTTTTTTGGTTTTTTTTTTCAACACCAGGTATCCCTAATAAATTTCACCCACACACAACACAGACACACATACATACAGTCTGCCTCTTTCTTTCTCTCTTACACTAGTCACACCGACACGCAATACACAAATACATGTACAAAAACATTGATCTGAGACCGAGCGGGCGAGAGATTGACTAATGCCAAGACTAACTTTGCTTTTGTTCATTCGTTTTAGTTTCAGAAACAGAAGATACAAAATTACTTATTAAGAGCACATGCTTTAATTTTGGATTCGCAACTCGCATGCATGACCTGTATTACGATTTTTATTTTATTTATTTATTTATTTACTTTTTTTGTGTGTGAAGAATGTTAATGCTGTGCTAAAACTGATTTTAATATAGCGTTCTTTAGTTCACTGAGCAGCACTTCAGTGACAATTTTCTTAATTCATATGCCTGTTTTAATGACTTCAAAGATTTAAGAGTTCACAGAGTTGTGCAAACGAACCCATCATTTCATGACAAGGTCATGAAGACAACCGTACTTAACACAAGAAAAAAAAAAGTTACCTTCCGCAGCGAATGTTTGAGTTTTGTCTATGGTATATACACGTAAACCATATAATTTTTTAGGAGATATGAGACTGCTGAATAAAAATGATAGAGTCAAAGCTGTTACCTACCGCTAACAGCACATGTGCGATACATTTTACAAGCCAAATGGCGCAGACTACCCCCTGATGCTCAGCTTTACTACACAAACTGCTCATGACATCAACCCTCAAAGTTTAAAAAAAAAAAACTGGAAAAAAGTCATGTATGTTGTATGAAAACTAACCATGAATCATATCTTGAAATGCACAGAGAGCGTAATATTTCCTCAGATACGGCTGGCTACACATATTCACGCGCGCATACACTTACACAATCACACCACACTACGTTATTATTAGCAGGCATGCGCTCGCACAGTAAATCAGACATTAAGACTCTTTTTTGTCAGTAACGTATCTTTTCCAAGATGGCTAAACGTTGGGCTTCCATACCCTTACTACAAGTGATAGGGTTACTGATTCACAGAACAAATTTTTAAAAATGCAGGTTCATATCTTTGTCACCCACTGGCAGGAGCCGAACCCACGATGTAAGTTTTTCACCGAGAGACAGCCGCCTAGCCCATCAGCGGTATTCAGCCCCTCCCTTCCCCCGCAAACCAGCCATATCCCTCATCCATCAGTCACGCCCCCCCCTCCTCCCGGAAGCATAATCTTACATTCTCTTCACACATTTTATCCACCTGCAGTAGGGTATCCCGTCAGGTGACTCAGACTAGACATGTAGACTCGGCCTTCATTTTAACAACTGCTGAAGAACATGTTTTGAGCTCTGGAAGTGGAATTATAATTACATGTATGCAGATTATGTAAATGATTAAATGTATATCCATTTTATTATTGTTATTCCACATTTGAAAAAGCTTCCACTCCACTCCAGATGGATCTAGTTACTGGCATAGTATTAGTTATGTAAAAAGATTTCCGTGGTCCACTTAAGTTAGTCATGACTTTCTCTTCCACACATGTGATATGCATTATACTATTGATTTTATTTATTCCTGTCATGTGCCCTAAGCTTGTTACAAAAGTAGTGCATCCAGCTTTGGCAAATTTGTCATGTGTATTTAAGGTAAGTTGCATACAAGTAGGCTCTATGAAGATTTTAAGTTTAACATATTTCATACATCAATCATATTTACTGTACGGTGTATAATAATCCTTGTGTTTTATTAGATCCGTGTGGTTTTTTTTGTGGTAATGGATTTTAATGCATGAACATACACTTTTTTGCATTACACTTTGTTGTACTGTGGAAGTTTGTTTAATGTAGATAAATATGTACAACAGAAGCAATTTGATTGTGTTTTAGTTATGTTTATAATTTGCTGTGGCAATTGTAATAGGCCTACATGTACTATATTAATGTCTTTCCTTTTTTCTCCTCCTCTCTCTCTCTCTCTGTTTATCTGGCCTGCTCTCTTTCTCTCTCTCTCTCTCTCTTGAAACTACATGTAAAAAATTTCTGATTAGTGTTTGTTCTGTTTTACACTTTCACATACACAAATCACGTACATGTATAATTAGGACCTCTGCTTACCTCATTGTTGTGTAATGGGCGGGGGAGATTGGGGGGGGGGGGACACCTTGATTTTTCAAATTAGGGTCAAAATGTCGATTTAAGGTTTTTGTGTGTGTGTGTGTGTTTTTAGAAAGATTTATCATTTGTGTGCCAGATCACAAGTCTGGTTTGTTCCTATGAATAAAAAATTATTTATTGTAGATTTTTTTTTATAGATGGGAGGTACATGTACATGTAATCAAAATTTAGCGAAATTCCCTACCAAAATGAAGGAAAAGATGGTATTGCCAATTCTTTATACATGTATTTCTCCTACTGACAATAGCAATTGCTGAATTGGTCTTGTGAGGTTTTCTACTGTTAAAAAAATCACTGGACTTTGTTGGGGAGCATACTCATTTGGTGAAGTGAAAGAAAGGAAGTACATGTACATGTATCTCGACATGAGTACATGTATTTTAGCTTATCAATAGATAGTAAATACACATGTATATGTATAGGTCCCAGGGCTACATTTGAGACCCAAGAACAACAAACAAGTCCTCCTGAAGGTATTAATAAGAGAGAGCTTCAAGTTTCAGGCCTATGGTTACTTCCTCAATGTCTTCTCTGCCAAATTGTAGAGTTTTGTGCATACTGAAAATTTTTCAGTGTGTTCAATACTTAAAGAAAAAAAATAAAATCTGGGGGTTTTTTTTTGTTGTTTTTGTTTTTTTTTCTTTGTTTGTTTGTTTGTTCTTGCGTTGTTCTCGAAACTTTGTTTTTTATGGGTTTTTTTTTTTTTTGCCTTATTTTTCTATCACCTTCAAAACTTACCAATACATTTTCATTATACATGTATTTCAAATACCTTTCCTTGATATAATAAACAAAATGTTAGAAGCTTTTTTTAATACATGTATCTTTTTTTGTTTTTTACTTTCTGAAGAAAAAAATTAGTGAATAAAAATGCTAATTTTGTACATTTTTCATAGCATTTTTGAAAATTCATTTAAAAAAAAAAAAAAAAAGAAAAAAACCTCAAATTCCCTCCTGACATAATTTAGATACTAGATGTTACTACAGTCATGTAGTTAGAAATGACATGCAAAGTTTGGGACGATTTAGTATGGTAATATTTACTAATAACGGATTAGATAGATTTTGAGAAACGGGAAAATCCAACATGGCGGCCGTTTCCATGGCAAGCAAGCAGACCAGGTAGCAAGTTTCGAAGGACATACATATGTATTTTGAATCAGACAAACATGCCAAATGCACATGCACACAGCAAAATGACTTAAGGTCAAAAAGTTTTCAGGTTCCCCCTTCCCTATTAATTCTATGCACATGTATCTACATTAATATTACCGTCATTCTGTGATTGAATTTAAATTCTCAGATATCAAAATTACAGTGTGCAGCTTTGCTTAAATAACAGGAATGAATTTATACTCTTGATATTACTAAGATTATTTCAGTGGTGTCATCCAAAGTATGGCAACAACATGACAGGACTGATATTAATTTATTAAAATCAAGGGGACGGACAGTGGCAGTGGAGAGGGCCAGGTGCCAGTTCGATACATGTAACTGAATTGCACTATGCCGTGCAAACAAATCCAGGTAAATTCAGATTATATTTTGCTTGAGTAAAAGCATGATGATCGATAGAATAGAGTCAAACAAAATAAATTGGAATTTTATTGCTGAAATCGACTGTGAAGTGTTTATAACGCGAAGGGATTTTTTTTTTTTAAATGTTGCATATACTTGCGCAAATGTACCACGTACACAAGGTCACTGGTCTCCGGTTCCTGGACTATATTTTCAGATTTTTTTTTTTTTTAATTCGACCTCTAGGCCAGACCAAGACAGTGAACTACTTTTGGCATTGCTGTACTTGTATAACCTTTTTAAATACACCGTGGTTATTGTCTAGTTCATACTGCAATCTAGTATTAGTAGTAACAGTGTTAGGCTAGTCTTTGCTTTTCTATGGGTCAAAAGGAAAAAAAGAACTTTTTTTTTTTTAAGCTTTTCTTAAACTTTACATGAAATATATCATTTCGAGTTTGTTTGTTTTTTTTCATATACTAGGGAGAACTATCACAAAATGAAATGTCTATTTGACCGACCGCTCGGGTGAATAGTCCACGACAGGCCCTTTTTTCTATTTAAGCGATCGGTATCGGTTCAGGAATTTAGAGGGGGACGTAGTGGCTCTGTGGTATGGCGTCTGCTCACGGAGAAAACGGGCCGGGATCGACTCGCGGGTCCTGCATCG
>JBCEWB010099854.1:0-12169 GCA_039654565.1 Peronia peronii
ATTATCTCCTTGATACCTTTATTGTCCTTGGGGGGGGGGGGGGTGCGGAGGAATGGAGACACATTGGAACAGAGCGACCTGCTTTCGCTGCAGTGCAAGTTTAGCAATATTGATTTTGTCTGTTGTATCCTTCGACATACCTGCAGTAATACCTTTGTACTTTCGTTCTGGGTTTTATACTATGCCCTGTCTGCATGTCTGTGTAAACAGAGACCAGATTTAGACACCATGAGGCTCCAAGCTCGATGATGTTCCGTATTGATGTCATTAGTTTTGATAACAGTATTAGCAGAAAGAATGGTCATCTTTACACTGCACCAGTTGAACTTAACAAGAGATCATCAGTGATGTATATATCACACGCCGTGTGAGCTGTTTGAGCTTAAGATCGATGACCGGATGCAGCACGAAAAGGATGTTGCTCCTCACAACTGGAATTATTAAAATGTTAGATCCTGTTACACGGAAACTTTTTTCTTTAAGCAACACAGAATAAGGTGTGCTTAATAAAAAAATAAAGAAAGAAAGAAATCGAGAAATAAATACATTAATAAATAAATAATGAATAAATAAATAAATGAATAAATAAATAAGTACATAAATAAATAAGTAAATAAGTAGAATAAATAAATAAATAGACCAATAAACAATAAATAAAAAGCCATAAATTGTAGCTTGTTTAACTATCCAGCCCGGCGTCTAAGAAAATCGGTGAACATCAGGGGAAAAATATTTGTCATTTTTATTTTCTGCTTTTTTTTTTTCTCCATTGCATTGAGCAAATGTTATATCACTAGACACATCGATCAAGATCCCTTTCCCATTGTTTTTTTTTTTGTGTGTCTGATCAGAGATCCAGTGTTTTTAATTTAAATGTTACACTAGTGATTTCAGAATCCTGTCTCTGATAGTGAGGTCAGTAGCGTATGTTCGCAAAATAATATGAGTATTGTTACAATTACAACCACACTATCAGCATTTGCAACATCAGCATTCATTTTTATGATAGAAGTGACAATTTCTGCATGACATCAATGCTACTTTTATCTTTCAATTAATAATCAATAACAATATTACAGGGCAAATGGGTGTTAAAAATGTTTCTGTTCTCTCCTATTCCATCTCTACCACCCCACCCCATCTGTCTTCTTTCTCTCTCTCGATCTCCCCCTTTTCCCTTTCTTTCCCATTTTATTGAAATACAAGATAAGTGACATATTTATTTTTGTTTTCAACATTAAAAGCTATCCCCCCCCCCAGCCCTCCTTTTAAGTGCTTGTCACAGCAAAACTAGCATTGTCTGAGGCTACCAACACTGATAGCCTTTGCAGTCATTTAGTGCCGAATGACATATAATGACCGTCGGTATCGACAAGGTGCGGGTATCTAAGGCTCGTCATTACTTCAACCTTAGAAATGTCGAGGGCTTAACCTGCTCACATATACACCCATAATTTTGACATTTGGATTTTTATTTTTCGAAAGAACAAAGAATAAAGTAACACGTTACGTTACATCCTCTTTACGCCTTTCAAGGAAAGGATCTATTTGGCAGAACAAAACCACAGACCATCCTGAGCTTTTATCGTCAGGTTGGTCTGTACGCCAGAATGTGAGCGCATCATCAAAATATATAACTTAGAAAGCATGCGGCCATCTACACAGGAAGCCGCATGTTTTCTAATAATCCGTCTTTTGTTAGTCTTGCAATACAAGCTTTGATCATCCAAATTTATATACACATTTTGATATTCCCTTTATAACTCGTAAACGCATCGCCCATACGATATTATACTTTATATATACTGTGATCAATCTTTTTGACATGTTAACGTTTCTCACCGTGATAGGCACAATATAGCTCATTCTTAAAGAGCCATTTAGCCTTGAGCAGTCAATTCTTCAATATAAATTAACATCATTTCTAAAACGTATCAGGCCTACTGCAGCAGCTCTACTGACACTTTTAGTGTTAATAATAATATAAAACTGGTTGTGTTTGGGCAGGTGGAAGGCGAGGAGGACAAGTACAGGCTGAAGGTTGGCAAATACTCGGGCAACGCGGGTGATTCCTTCTCGTACCACAACAAAATGGCCTTCAGCACTGAAGACGCGGACAATGATTTGCATGAACGACATTGTGCTGCTGAAAATAAGGTAATACATGTAGATGTGTTCCATCCTTAATCCTCTAGAGCCGAGGAAACACTGGAAAATATTGTTAGATTTAAATCTATCTGGCATATTGTCAATGTCACCACTAACATTATCAGTGCTTTTCACAACATCTGAGGTATTTGTCCGTCGGAAACGATGATGACCATTTAGACATCCTGGGTTGGGGTTGGGCTTTGTGTGCGAAAATTTTAATCTCTGATCAGACCATTTTTTTTTTTGCCTGGAAGGCTCTCTGGCAATGTAAACAGTGAATGGTGGATGCTTTTGGTGATCAGGCAAGGACAGAGTGAAAGGTCTGAGATGTGCAGTCTTTGAGGTGTGTTCTAGGAATCAATACAAGGTTGCTGTCAAGTTCAATCGGCATTGTGTCTATGATAGCGACAATGTCTGCAATACTGGTCTCTGGAGGCTTAATGCAGAATGCGGTATTTATTACTAGCAGCGTAAAAGAAATAGTTGGGTACAGACTCTATACGTTCGGGCAGTCGGAATGAGCTCGTTCTAAATTACCTTTGGAAGGGAATCTTGGTCATATAGTAGGCTAGCCTAGATGAAATCGTATTGTAGGCCTAAGTATATGCATAGAATGCCCTTTCTTTTTTCAATTAAAATGCATGAAAAGGTGCTCCTTCTGCATGTGTGTTTTAAAATGCAATTATAATTATAATTTATAACAAAAACATAATGTGTTGTCCGAATTGTTGACAGCGCAGTGTCCGCTAGTGTAGTACTAAAGAGGAGCCAAATGGCAAATACTCTACCACGCGACAACTCACATTGCTTTAAAAGAAAAAAGCTCCTGCCTCAACAAAGTGAGAAACACCAGGTTCAGAATTGTCTGTTATTGCGCTGCCTACTAGGGGCACTCTGGGAATATCTCCAGTTACCCATTTCTCATGACATGAAAGCAATATGCAATCTACACCGATGTCTTGTGTGTGTGTGTGTGTGTGTGTGTGTGCAGCGTGCATGCGCGCATGTGTGCGCGCGCACATGGGCATGTGTGTGTGTGTATGCGCGCATATGTGCGCGCATGTGCGCGCATGTCCGCATGTGTGTTTAATTTCTTCTTTAACGCATGACATTATTTTATTCCTCTGTGTATCGGGACTATGTAGGTAAGAAGCTGAACGCTATCGAACATATCAAGAGAATGAATGTCATTTCTTAAGAATAAGTGTCCCGTGGCTCCTGATCTCTTACAGCCTGATCGATGGAAATATTTAAAATTTATATTGTCATTGCCGTATGTTGGTGAGAGGAGATATAAAGTGCCCCGAACGTAACTCACACTGTCAATACAGACTGTACATCTTACAACTCCAGCGAACGCCAACGTTTTTTTTTGTGTTAAGGTCAGAATTTCGTTTACCCTTTCCAGTCGATGCAAAAATGGTTGCCCCAGATTATAGGAATCACTGATATTTCTGGTATATTAATAAATATAATTTTGAGTGTTCTGTTCCAACAGTTAGTGAAAATGAAACGATGGATAAAGCCAGGCACGTCTATTGAAATTGGTCCTTATCAAAGAGGTTATAGTGCAAATCACTTTTAACTCTGAACTCTCCACTTCAATACCAAAGAGCTCAGCAGATTCGACAATATTGCTTAATTTTTGCCTGAGGAGCCTTAAATGAAGTTTCACAATTGATTTATTTGCTTCATCCTCACTTTTAGGGCGGGTGGTGGTACAACAGCTGCTTCTACAGCCAGCTGAACGGCATCTACCACACAGCCTGGTACTCCCAAAGTCAGTCCAACTACGCGGATGGTATTGTGTGGTATACCCTGAAAGACAGCGAGTTCTACTCTCTGAGGAAGGTTGAGATGAAGCTCCGGCCTTCCAGTGCTGCAGGATGATTACCAAACAGGTACACTGAAGCTCTAGTGTACCTCACGACATTGTTACTTGTAACAATATCCTAACACGATGATATACTCACTGCAACTGTAACTTACTTTTTTTTAAACATCACAGTAAAATGCAAGTTGATACTGAATACTCCTAGGTGATTGTTTTACACTGTCTGCTCACAACCAGTGGCATTTTTATTTGTGATATGAGGTTTGTTTTACAAGTTATAGATACAACTTTTCATTTTCTTTTTTAATTAATCGACATGAACTAAGTACAGGAAATCTGTTGTCCTGTTCGAGTTAATACCAGAGATTTTTGATGTATGGCTATTCAGGTTCTGTGGTTATCGATGAATGAAAAAATCACTTTCAAAAGTTCGAAATAATCTCTCAAAATCCAGTCATAGCAGTCAATGGCTTACCTTTCACACAAACGTGCAGTCCATTCACCATGGCACCATTGATTTATTCATAATGTTTCACTGATTCTTTACACTTAAGTGGGATAGTTTCTGTTTGATTATTTGCATAAACAACTTTGGAATAACAACGCTGATTGTGTAATTATTTAAGTATGATGATGTTTCTTAACAGTTATCTTAACTTTCTGTATTGACTGTATTTGAACTGATATGAGTTTTTCCTCAATGCTACATAAATTCACTGGATAATAAATGTGAACCCAAGCATGCATGTATTCTCGGCATGTTTTGCCAGTATATACATGTAAACAAAATATGATAATTACGTCAAGGGTTTTACATTCAAACTCGAAGAAATATGTGGATTCATTTTTATGTTTTAACATATAATTTTGAAGTTTGTGTAAATCTCGACCAACGATTTCTTAAATACTGTAAATAATATTCGCTTGTACTTTAATTTCTGTGAGTGATTGCATGAATTCATGGTATGATGAGCACATTTCAATTCAAACTGATTGATTCGTCAATATGTAGTGTGTAGGCCTATTCTGTTTCAAGATACAGATTGTAACAGTCTTAAGATATTTAGCCCTTAGATCTAGCCTCTTCTCATTTCCTTCAGATTTTTTTTTTGTTTTTTATGCAGTACTCCATACAGAAGCATCTGGTCTTTCCATGATAATTGTGACTGAACCGAATAATGGGTATTAATGATAAATTTCGTGTAGGCGAGGCAGGGAGATCTAGTGAATGTGTGAATACATTTGAAAGTCTATGTACTTAAGTGTTTTGTTGTTCTGTTTTTTATTTTGCTTCCCTGAGTGTGTCTTGTTCATATTTTCCATTTTACAACATGCCATTGTTGATATAGAAACATGATCAAAACTGGTTACGAATTAAATACATGTAGGAGTTTATTAAATTCTAACAGGTACAGACAGGAATGTTATTATCCAGTCTTCAGATTTATTGATTTCACAGATTACACTGAAAAATAGGACATCACTACTGTTTCATCTGCTCGCATTATAACTCTTGAAAAACTAAAAACTGTATGCATGCGAAATAAAGTCTGAAGGCCATGCCTTCATCTCAAATGCAGATACATAGATGATAGTACAATCTTTGATTATCCAAATTTATCTATACACATTTTGATACCAGTATCCCTTTTATAACTCGTAAGCATATCACCTACATGGGTTTCATACTTTATATATTTTGATTAATCTTTTTGGCATGTAAACGAATCCCACTGTGCTGGGCAAATATAGCTGTAATCATGCTTACGTGCCGTTAAATCCCCACACAAACAGACAAAATGTATGTAGAGTGCAATTTGATTTTTCACATAATTGTGTTAAACATTGAAATGTGTTGGCTTTTTAATTTGCAGTGTAGTTCAGAGTGAAGAATTGATTAAGTTCTCACCATCAGTATTTCTTAAGAATATGATTTTTATTATAAGTGTAAACCTCTTGCCATTGCATGATTTATACATGTATATGGCAGTTTTTGTAAAAATGTAGATGTATTACATGTACATCCTTTGGTGTTTGGCTCCTTAATAAAGTTTTCATCAAAGAAGCATTTATAGTTGACTGAGTTAATGGAGTCAAAGTAGATCAATGGGGTCAAAGTAGATATCACATGATTTCTGGATGATAGAATGAGGCATTGCTGAATACAATGATTAGAGGATTGTCTAGGTTTACTACATGGGCAAGACTGATTTTAGCAAATCGTAATTCTTTTCATAAAGAGATGATTCATTTCCCCACCTGATCTGTCAATATGTACCAGCTATATCCAGAGTCTCAGGTAACTATATCACAAGTAGATAAATTGACATGATCTTGTATCTTTAAGTGGACTCAAAAACTACTAGGCGTGAAAGTTGGTACAGAAAATTGTATGATATTTCTAACTCTTCCTACACCTATGAACTTAAACATAGAAAAAGGTTTTGTGGTTTGAGATGTGTAATCTGTCACTAGAGTTTACCGTTTATGAAGAAAGCCAAATACCCCTGGCTGACTCTTGCAGGTTTAACACATTGAATAAATGCCCTGTACCATTCCTTCAATCCTACACTTTTTCCCTACTTTGATTGAGAATGACCTTCTTTCTTTTACAGTGTCTTATTCATTCAACATAGATAAATGCAACAACTACACAAAGTAGAATGTTATGTTGCTTGTTGGATGTGGTACATTCTGCAGACTCACACTTGATAAGTTTGTCATCGCCCAACATATTTACATAGCTGAGATAGTAAATGTCATATTCAGAAACACTAGCTTGAACTATGATAAAATATTCAACTTATTATTTATGTCTCTCTTGTAAAGATGAAATAATTGTAATCTTTTCAAATGTAATCAAATGAATAACTAAAACAATGGTAATGATCTTCTGAAATAAAAAAAAAAAATGCAAGAAAGAAAGAAATAAGTTTTCAATAATTTATTTCTGCTTTTAGATACACACACAAACAACAGACAAAAACTCAAAGTTCTCAATCCTTTCTATGGCAACCAATGAGTATCATTTCATCTTTTCACGCCATATGCCATGCGCTCAATGATAACTACTATTACCATTTACAGATAACACACAGAGAAGAAAACAATTATTACTGGACACACTTGGGACTACATTGAAAACCATAATATGACAAATATTTCAGATCAGAGATTTCTTGTATCAGCTTTTGTGGATTGTGATCAGATCTTAGGTTCTTTCAAGCTTCTAGGAACAAGAATGTGAATGTCACATTTAAAGCTAGAGATCTCATCCCTTCTTGCAATGGTAACTGCAGTAGTTGTGATCATAATTGTTGATGTATGTACCAGTTCCAACACTAACACAGAATAAGTGATCAGTGCTTTGATTTGCTCCCAGATATAGATACTTTTCAGACAGGATGTCTAGTTTTAATATATAAATTCTGAGTGTTCCTTCATCATTTTTCTCTAGTGGAAACTAAAAGAACAGAGGATCTATATGCTGCGAGAACTGAACTATAAAGTCATACAAATTTTCATTTTTTTTTCAGTCAATTCTTTGTCATTCAGGTCTTTTAATTTTGAGAACAATTATATCAAGAAAAATTGAATCTTTATGCATGATTTACAGGATTATTGATTAAACTGTAAGCTTGTTGGGGAATATAAATACTTTATAATAAATTTTTGAAACAATCAAATTAAATCATTTGTCATAAATATGGGGTCTAACAAAAAAAAAAAAAAAAAAGAGGCACAACATTTTTTTCAAAAGAAATACAAATGTGAAACACCAAATATAAATGTCTTTGAATTACACATATAAGCATACAATCTATGTCCATAAAATTGGTAAATCAAAATATCTCAGTTACAGTCACTGAAACTTAGCAACTTCATATGACATCTCTCTTGAGTCTCTGAAATCCAGCTCTACCAAAAAAAAAAAAAGGGAATCTCTTTCAAGAAAGCTGGGGATATATTACTAAACTTGCAACACACTAAAACAAACAAACAAATGCACAGATGGAAAACGAAACAAAATAAAAAAACAACTTTCTTCCACAGTACTTAATATATCCATTTGTTTCAGATAATTCATTAGTCATTCCAGTACTGTTCAGTCCAGTAAAACAAGTCTGTATCTGGATCATACAGAAGTAGCAATGGAAATCTGATTCTCAGAATAGATTCATTGTCACTGTGCTTTTCTTTCACTATAGCCAACAGAATTCAGACCAGTTTGATCACAGGGAAGATTTTGTGCTGAGAAAAATCAAATTCTGGAGGGTCCTGTTGTTTAGAAGAATGAGATACGGGTGTAAAAAGAGTGAGGTGAACCATAAGATGCAAATATTAGAAAACAGTGGAAAGTGATGGAACAGATATAAATGCTGACTTGAAAAAAACACAAAGAAACAAATGATTTTATCATACATTGGATTTTGCCCTTTCACTTTCTCTTTTTTTCCCCTGTTTATCGACATGTCAAGCATGATACCCTTAGTATAACACTTCTAATTAGAAAATGGTTACATTCTGTCAGTAATAAAAGACAGCTGTCCATTAAATGACTTAAAAATCTTTTCAATAGTACACAAAACAACTGCAAGTGATGTAGAAATCACAATATCAGCTTCACACATAATAATTTATATGCTGCAACAATTTTCTTTCCTGGCTTTGGCAAGTTGTTGGCTATGCTAGAATCTTTGGGATAATCTGGAATATTTAAATCATAAAGGCCTGCATTATTTCAAATACCTCTGAGCAAAGGGAAGTAATTAATGAAAAACTGATCGACTTACCATTGAATCTTCTTTGTGTCCACCAACAACTAATTTCATGACAACGAAGTTAGTCTTGGCCACTTTAACGATGGTCTGTATCTGCAAAATTTGAATATTGAATGAAACCCCAGATGAATGAGCCAAGTTTTAGTATAGTAAGTAAACATAATGTCCATAACTGTTCTACATGTCACGCTAACCAACATCTATTTCATGACAATCACATAAGCTTCAGGGTGATGTAAAATATTATCTTTCACACAGATCTATAACATTTCCAGTAACACCAGTGATGAAATGCAAACAACCTTGTACTGATCTTTTTTCATAATGGATAACACAACATAAACAATACCATTATTTTTAAAAATGTGAATACCTATCCAGTTCAGTAAAAATTATTTTTTTCATGAATAACTGATGTTCACACTCCTAACAACTCAATCATAACACGCCATTGATAAAGTTCTCATTTCTAGAAATGAATGTTCGTAACATGCCAAACCTCTTCAGTCTGTGGAGATATAGAATCCAGGAGCTCCTTGGCCTGGCAGAAACATTTGCATGCTGAGCCAAACATTTCCTGTGTCGTAGGTATGGGGTCATAACGTTGTAGGTCTGACATCTCCTGTAGACAAAAAAAAAAAAAAAAAAGGATAAAAAATTAAATACAATAAGGAACATAAAACTGTTTCACTCCACTCATTCACAACATTATTCATGATTAACAAACAGTGTGGGAAAACACAAGCATGCAACCTACTAATAAGCAAAATGATCCTTAGTGCAGGCCCTAACATAATTTGATATCATGAATATAGTGACAAAGGTGAAGCACCAGAAAAATCTGAGATTTTGTGACTAGCAAATTAATTTCAAATTATCTATCCTTCTGAATTCTTGTTTTCCATGTAAAATCCCATGTATAAAAATGCCAAGTAAGCACTTAACAGGCACGTAAATCTATTAAGCACTGTTAAGTGGTTACTTGGCATTTTTGGACTCATATATTGATGCACTAGCACAACAAATCTAATGACCACATTTGTCATTCGTCTTGATGCAGATGATCCACAGTCTTTTTTCCCTGATAGCATTTTGATTCACTTTCATATCATTATTGTATGCCTTACCGCCAAAATGCTGAGATCATAGATGTACCTAAACATTCATCATTAGTCTGCTCCTGATACCTTAACATCTGGAAACAGTAGATGCTGAACACAAAGAAAAACTTGTCCACTGACCCACTCACCTTGTATTGGGCATAATGAACCATAGGTGGAGTTACTACAGCAGCAAAGGGACCAAATCTGTGGCTGTAGCGAACTTCCTCATTGTCAAATCTAAACTTGGGCTCTCTCAATTTACCACATAGCTGGAATGCTACTACAGCCTGTGAATATGAAACGCACAATAAGGACAAAATGATTCTGGTGCCAGCTGATCTTGGTTTCTGTGGCAGACATACCTCAGAGTCATTATCATTATAATCATAAATGACGAGATGCCAAAAGAATGGCAGATTTGTCATATGAAATCTGTCCTAAAACCAAAAATAACAGTGCATGTCACCTAAGGATCTTCTCCATGCTTAACTTTTACAAAACTTTCTTGGGACACAATACTACTATGATTCTATTTGTTTTTACAGATGTCTGAAGTAGCCTGTATTCTGTTTTGTGTCACTGTGGCACTACTCAAGTAAATGAATTATACAAAAAATGAGGAGGAGGAAATCATCTTTCTTTTTTTTTTTTTTGACTTTCTCAAGCTTGACTGTAAATTAAACTATTATTCTATTACCTGTGATAAAATGCTACTTTTTATTTAAAATAAAAACAAATCTTCTTTGAGAGATGCACAACTATAAATATTTATATTCCGTGACAAGCTTGTTTTCAGTTGACTCTTTCCTTTCCTTTTCTTTTTCTTTTCTTTCATGTAGTTAGCTTATGTTTACCTTGTAATAACCACAAAACATTTGCTGGTAAGCTTGTGCCAGAGTCAGCTCCTTTGTCAGAGTCTTTGTCCTCTTCTTCTTCTTGCTTTTCTTGTTACTCCGGCCTTTCTGAGTCAGATCTGTGGATGTCACAAATAGTGGAAAATACCTTTTCAGAACATTATACTTGCTCTGTCATTCTAAGATGTATGATGTCAAATGCCAACAGTTCATTTTGGCCCAGTCTACAATTCTGCTTGTGCACTGTTTAATATAACAGGATGGCCTTGAAGATTCATTCAAATAAAAAAGAAAGCCCTATACAATCTCTTGCCAAAAAACTCCAAAAACTACCAGCTGCTGGCAGTCCATGAAAAATGTATCTGAACACAACAATATTTCATTTTTTGTAAGTATGTCAAGTGCATACCAAAATACATATTTATATAGGCAAAAGATAAACTGTGTGGCTCTGCAGGTTTTATTCCAATAAAATATTCATTATGCAAAACAGACTTTGTATCAATTAGGTGTCCCCGTTTTCCTGCATTAACTTGTGGTAAAAACTATCAACAGCCCTGCATGACTATAACCCTCACTATATAATAACATTACTTGTGAAGAGGTAAACGAGTACAGGTCTGTGCTTAAAAAAAAACAAAAAAACTAAATCTTACAAGAGTGAAGCTCAGTTTTTTTACTTGTCTGATATTTAAATAAACTGTTGTTCTCCACACATTCATATGTAATAAGCAGCATGCAGAGAGATGAAACTCTCACCTGGTGCATTTTCTGCCTCCAGCAGAAAACTGTCTGCTCTGTGCAATGTTGATACTAGCCAAGCATAAAGTAGCTCATATAAATACCTGCAGAAAGACATATTTGACAAGTAAGAATGATCAGTAACAAAGACTACACTGATCCATCTAATGTAATTAATTAAGGGCAGCGGGAATTTAGACTGTCATAAACTTTTAGTCACAGGAACATTTTGAATCTATAATCTAGTACAAAAATGAAAAAAAAATTAAAAAATTGTTATTTCAAAGCCAACTGGCCAGTGTAAATGCCCTTCCCCCTTCTCTTAAACAGGAAAAATACATGTACATACCTTGCTCAACGGTAGATATCAAGCATATCAACACTTTGTAGAACTGTGCAGGTTTATCTCTAGAATACTTTAACTAATCCTACATCTGTCAATCTCAGAATAAATATTCAATTTGCATACAATACACAAAGAGATAATAAAACATTATATGACTTGTTCAGTTATTAACATCCTTCCCTCCCCCTTCCCCAAAGATAAATAACATGAGGAAAAAGAGTAAAGAGTAAATTATTAATTATCATTTTAAAAAATAAAACAAAAAAAGTAGAGGAAATATTGCACGGCTGCTAATACTGCTTCCTAGCCACAACTTAGTTTTCTCCAAGTGGGCGGAGTAGAGGCTATCGTATGTCACC
>JBCEWB010099865.1:0-12169 GCA_039654565.1 Peronia peronii
ATAGATAGATAGATAGATAGATAGATAGATAGATAGATAGATAGATAGATAGATAGATAGATAGATAGATGAGTCCTATAAAGTGAGAGCATAATTATTTACGATGTATATCATGCCTTTTTCTCACCATCACGAGTTTCTACACTGTCACCATAATCTGTCAAATATAGTTAAGCAACTATTGTAAACGACATAGCATTGAATGAATTAATGCATAGGAATAAAGAATGTCTACATTCTGCCATAGCACGACCCGGTCGTTGCGTCGTTCAATATTATGGCATGGTCCCTCGAAGAAAGGGAGTGGGAACGACAGAGCTATTGACTAGAATGATCAGATCTTGACTACCTCACAAACTCCTTGCACTTGTCATGACACTGTGGTGCGTAACGAATAAGACCCCTGGGCAAAGAAGCCTTGACCTTTGATATTACCGGATGGGATAGGCAGGCTGATCTTTGACATCGGGTGATCTTTCGTCTGATAACGGATTGGCTGCTTATCTGTTATGTGAAACACGACTGTCATTCGCCGGTTTAGTGTACAACATAATGTTCTTCCTTTCTGTTTGTTTACACCACACAATGGTACACGCATTCTTAACCCAGTTGCGAGAATCGGAGGAAGGGGGGAAGGAAGGTAGTTCTGTTCAACACTAAATGAGGTAATATCCCATCACTGACACACTAATGTAAAATATACTCTCAAATTTTTAATGTTTTCGTAATTTCGAAGATTAGTCACAAAAAGGTTGTCCCTGTATGAGCCTAATTTATATGAAGATTTTCTCCTGGTAAGAATAGGCTCACAGATCTAATTATACATAAGAAAAAGATAATAATTATATACTATATACACTACCATATATTACTTAATAGGAAAATGAAGAACATAAAGCCCAGTTTGTTCGAGACACGTCCTATACCCGGTTCATGTATTATAATTCCGACAAACTAAGTCACTTCACGCTGAAGTTTGGAGTGGCCTGTTTGACCACAGGCAGGGCCCTATGTGGTATCACAGTTTCCTGTCAGAAACAATCTTGAGCCCCCAACCTAGTGCTTCTTTAAAATACTATTATTATCTTTACTGTTGTTGTAATTGTTGTTACTATTGTTATTGTTGTTATTATAAAACGACACTTGAAAGTACTCTTTATATATAGCCTAGGCTATATGTAATACAGTTGTGGGTAGGGATTATTATAAAAGGATTAAAAAAAAAAAAAAAAGGAGGGTGGGACTGTACATCAACAAGTGAAAAATTCAAAACACGCATACATAAAAAAAAAAAAGGTGCAGAAGTACACATAACGCTACCAGTTAAACATCTTCAGCGTCACGTAGACCTAAGATTACTTCTCAAGTATCAGTAGGCCTATCCACATGTAATTCTGTTTCTCTTATCGATAGATCTAGCCTACAAAAGATTTCCATATGCCAAAATGTGAGTTTATTCCATACAGAATTATTAAAATAATTTATTTATAAAACAATAAAGTGAATGTTTAACATAAACCTTGCAAATTAATAGGCTGAGACAAACTACCGTTACAACTAATGCAAGGGACCTAACCGAAGTTTTAATTTAAAACACCAATAAAATATTCTGGTTATTTCCCATATAATACATTGTGTACAAAATTACAGACGAATCATCTTGCATATTGGGGCGCATTTATAAATCAAATAAATAAAAGCAGAACAATCACCTCAAAAGAAAAAAAAAATTGCTTATAAAATTAATCAGATATTGCGTCCAAAAATACTGTCCACGAGAACAAATAAGCTCTGTGATTTTGAAGTAATTTTGTTCAATATTACTTCTAAATTCAAACAAAAAGCTTCAATTTTTTGCTATAAGCCTAATATCAAAATCACATTGCACAATGTGAATTGCTATAGATAGCAGTAAGGCTAGAATTGGAGCCATACATACAAACTAACTTGTAGCAATGATAAGGACGTCTACATCTAAAAAAAAAAAAATTAAAAATTAGAAAGCCACAGTTCCAATCCCACTAATATCCACATTTTGCCTATGACATGGAATATTTCATTGGAAATTGAGCCCAACCTAGACATGAAAATGACAGATTAACATAATCATGTACTTACTCGATGTATTTGTTGAAATTGCAATATGTACAGCGTCTTTTGCAATATGGCCACTGTGGAACATATAACGAAAGAATATTAGTGAAAACGAAGTCTACAATGCAAAATGCTCCACAGTGAATTGATTAAATTAATATAGTATAAGCTTGTATCTCAGATCAGGCTCACAAACACATCATGTAAGAATCATTGTGACATATCAAGAGCATTTTCTCAGTGATTTATAGTTTAGTAATCACTAAAATAATTTCAACGTAAACAATACAAATTGATGATACTGTTGATTCATTTGTGGTTCATTTGTTTGCTAGTTTCCTACTCAGAATAAAGACAGATGAATTAAAATTGTTTCAACTGACAGCTAAAGAAAGTGAAAAGCAAGAAAGAAATGATTGCATGAATGCTGGAACTGAAAAAAAAAAAAAAAAAAGAAAGAAGAAAAAAATCAAACTTTAAAATTTGCAATTGATATGGAATGCTTGTATTTGTGAAAGTGTGGGGACTTTAAACCCAGGGAATTTTCAATATGTAGCAATAAAAGGGACATTTGCACAGATGGCCAACTCTCTTTTGCAGTGTTATATCAGATATTGTGATCATTGAAACAGACTTATGACACACTGTACACATCTACTTGAAACAGGCTTGTGAAAATAAATTTACACATAATAATGGTTACTATCAATGACATAAATTAAAAAACAAATGATGAGCTCATTATTTCCTTGAACCTGTTTTACAAAAATTGCACATATTGCAAAATGTCATTTTTCGTTTTCATCTTCAATTTCTGTGTAGGTGAACAGAAGATTTTTTTTTTTTTTTTGTTCTATTACACTGTAAGAGGAACATTTCTGAAATCATGCTGCATTTTTAAAGTTAGGAAAAGGGGACATTAAATTTAAAATACGGTAGGGGGGCATAGGTGGAGAGTAAAGGGGGGAGGGGGAGGGGGGTTAATGTTTTTTATTATAAAAGCCAACTATTCAGTCATAATCTACTACTTACATGTATATACAGAGATGACGTTGATAAATTTCTGATAAATTTCATGCAGGATTTCCTCATATTGTCCTGAACACAACACAACAAAACGTTCCATCTCATGACACGTCTCCAGTGAATAATACATCAACAGAAATCAATCTACATGTACAAAATATTAAAGTAAATTATATAAATTAATGCTGGGAGAAAACAGATAAAGTGCTGGATTAGATATTAAGTTATTCTTAAAAAAAAAACAAGTTCCACTAAAAGCAATAACTCTAAAAAAATGAACAGTTAAAATTAAGGCCAAACTGTTCATACTTTATAAACAATCTAGAGAAGAACAATCCCTGGGAGGGAGGTGCAGTGGCTCTGTGGATTGGCATCTGCTCATGGAGAAAACAGGCTGGGTCCTGCATCGGGGGATGGAAGGACATGAAGATCAAAAACCCGCATTTTTTTCAGTGACTCAACGGTCCCTTGGCTTCCTGTGGGTAGGCTCTAGCCTTCTCAGATAAGGGCGAATATATTTCGGAGGTCCCCTGTATATGTTAACGTTAAAGAACCTTTAGCAGTTCAAAATCAATGAAAGAGTAGGCTGCGTGCCGCTGTCCGGGCAAAATTTCCAAATTCAAAATTTCTACCCACAAAAATTCTCCCCAAAAACTGGCAACCTCTGAAAAAAAAAGCTGAGATAATCCTATTTTCTTAGGATTGAAAGGCTCAAGAAAAAAAAAACAACAAAACAATCCCTGGGTCGACTGATGATGATACTCATTATTTTGCGACGACTTGCACCTAGCTGAACACTGCAAGACTTTCAAGACATTTTTAATTTCCTCGTTGCAAGCACAGCACCAGTTTCATAGTCGGTCCTTTAGTTAAAGTGTTTTCCTGTTGAATTTCTAGACTTCTCTCTCACAACAGGTGACTTTGCCTAGAAAATATTCTGGAGGTTTTCATCCCCTTATGTGGCTCTCCCCTACAAAACTGAACTGTCATGAAATCATAACTAACACGGAGATAAGTCTCGGCTAACACTGACTTTTTCTACTTGCACTTTCGATTTCTCACGAGTCCATTTGGTGTTTCGGTCCCTTTCGGCGTGCCCCCGGGGGGGGGGGGGGGGGGGATGTGCCATCTCACGAGTCAAATGTGACAGTCTTCTTTATTGGTTCATTTCAGGCCGGAAATCTCGATTGAAGTTAAAACGGCGAGATTTCATACTCAATCGTTGAATGTTTACATCATGGCGGCCAACGTGCCGACAGATGAGAGTGGAGACGGCAGTGCCATGGACGAAGACAGATGTCTGGTTCACGAGACATTTAAAGAAATAGACGAAGTGAAGGGACTGATAAGAGACTTGGAAAATATCTGGCCTGACTTCACTGCAATGGAGATGTCAGCTGAACGTTTTAGAAGTTAGTGGATTGCTAGATGTCGTTAGACTCTAGATTATAGAGACTAGTCTAGATCTAGATTCTAGATCTAGTACTCTAGTATTTGATTTTGATTACTCATCACCGGAACTTTCTTTTTCAGTTTTACTGAAGGGAAGAAACCGCTATGAATATCGTTATAACATAAAATTACTTTTACATACATAGCAAATTGCAAATAATTTGATAATTGTTTTATTTGCATTAATTACACATTTATTCAGCCAAAATATGCAAGGGCCACAGAGACTTCTTCTCACTTAACTTAGTAAAGTACTTTGTAAAGTGCACGAAGCCAGCGAATAGTTTGGTAGCCCTTTCAGTAGCTTGAACAAAGACATTTAAAAATAAAAACAAGAAACCATGCAACATCATGAGCTACCCATAAATCTAGTCTTAACTGTCTTAATATCAGAACAGGAGGGGTTCATGCACTTGTTCAGAGTCCCTTAATTATTGTTGTTACTATCATTTTAGATCAGTCGGTGAAAAAAAAAAGTCCCTTCAGTTGTTGAAAGCCAAATCATGAGATTTCTGTGTTTCCATGGTTGTCTTTATATTTGTGACTGAACATATACAGTTTATGATAACTCAAAATTTAAGTGGTTTTACTAAACCCAGCAGATAAAGTCAAAGGCAAGCACCCACAAAGAAATTCTGTAGAGAATGGATAGCTGTAGCAATAACTCCTTCCATGCCAGACATATTGCCATGCTTGTGCCAAGCCTTCTAAGCCCATCTTAATTTGTTTACTTCTGTGCTTTCTTCAACAGGCTTTTAATTTTACACTTATTTATTGATCATAGAAAATGTGTGCTTGCTATACATCAGACTGAAGATAAATGCCCAAGGAAACCTGATTATGGAAGGAAGAGAAAAATGGTGGAGCACAGCTTGGCTTTTTTTTTCAGATCAGAAATAAAGATTTTTGGGGGTAAAAAGAACATAATTTTGTATATATATATATATATATATAGTAAATTTGTAGGTCTAATCAAGTAACTGCAGACATTATATTGTTTTTAATCCAGATTGTGAATGTAAATCCAAAAACAGCAATCATTTTTAGTAAAAGGCAATTTAAATGTTGTTGTCTGAATAGACCGGACACACCAGAAGTGGGTGAATCCAGTTTTTGTTTATGTTGAAAAGTTGAAAAAAATGACACAGAGATAGCAGTCAAGATTAAGACTGTTATTTTTAAAGCAACCACAGTTAGTATTTTTATTGTGAGGCATTTAGAAAGTTTTAGTAATGAGCTTGTGGAAACTGCAAAGTTTGTGAGACCATATCGACAATATGTCGTCATTCTGTACAATGGAGGAAACCCATATCGTCGCATCGATTGGTAGGAAAGGGTCAAGTTTAGGCTGATGGTCTTTCAGATAAGATTTGATATGAGTTAAAGATTTTACATGTTCAGTATCGTTGTATAGTACGCCAGAAAGTATTGAAACCTGTAACATATTTGCCAGTTTCTCAATCTAGGGTATTTCTGTGAAATTTTCATCACAGGTTATCGGTTATTTGGTGCAAAATCATATAGATATTAAAATTTATATCTAAACAATAGTTAAAGCTTGATAAATCAGAACTCTTAAAATATCCCCCATGGGGGCCTGGAGTATAGAAGAAGGTTCTTTACACCCATCTGCAGGTGGTGATAGCCTGCCATCGGTGGGATATCTCTCATGGAATGCCATCCTTGATGTTCCATGGGTGACATCTCTTCTCTCTCTCATTGTTCCTGTCTTCTGTCCCGCTCTCTTTCCTCTCTTCTTCTTGACGTGTAAACGTATCTTACCATATTTGGCACAATATAGCCATGATCATGCTAATGTGCCATGAGACTCCAACACAAACAAACAAACAAACTCTTAAAATAAGATTGAAATTCTCTTTCCCTGCTTTCAATGAAACAAGTTTGACTATGTTTCAGTTAATAAACTGTCTGCTAATTCTTAAATGCCAATTTACCTGCATCTGTTTGATGAACTTTATAATGTCTTGAATAGAATTTATTTTTTTTATTATCAGTCAGATTTATCTTTTATTATTTTCAGTTATCATTGATGATTATCAAGAACAGCCCCATTTGATTGACCCTTATCTGGGTAAGGTAATTGTTTTGTGCATAAATTATAGGATATATGAAAATAATTGTTCTTTTGAGCCTTTCTCAGGAGAGTTAAACAAAAGAGAGAAAAGGCAAAGTGTTGTTATATATTTGGGCATTTCATATGTGACAGACTAACATATCAAAAGATTTTTTCACCTTTTATCCACTCATATCTGTGATACTAGTCGTGATATAGAATACAAATTTGCTGTGATAAAGTATCTTATACAGACCTGTAATTGAGTACAATTTGACAGAATTTCATTAAGTACTTGTGGAGTTAAGGGTCCAAGAAGATTTTGTGATGGACTGACAACATGACTGACTGATCTTTCAGATACCAGAGGACAGAGTCCAATTGCTCTAAAGTTTGAAGAGTTAACTTCTGCAGGAAAACACAATAGGACTGGTATATGTTCTGTGTCGCACCTTTTTTGACTTGCCCATTTGGGGGTTCTACAATATTGATCAAAATCCAGCAAAATAATTTCCAACCCCACTTTGAATTATACAGTGGTGAAAAGGAATGCATGGTCAACTTTCCTGCAGAAAATTAGTGGCTTGCAATAAATCTGTACATAACTGGACACATAAATGCTTGGTAGTGTGCTTTATAAATGATGCAAATTTACAGCTTGAGTCAGGAGAGACAATGAAAAATAGATAAATCCCGCAAAGGTCAGGAAACTTTTAACTGATAGTGGTGCAGATACGATTCTTCTTCAAAAGTGTGCTCATTATGTTCATGTTTGTTGACATTTCAATTTTGACCCTCAGGTTGACATTTTTGTGGAAATGCCCATTTACAATTCTAGTATCAGTTCCTGTAAATCTAATCATCAAAATATGACTTCATATTCTTATTTTAAGAGGAACTGTTGGTCATGCTTTTGAATATTGGAAAACAAACCTCTGCTCCACGACCATTAGCCAGACAGGCATTCAGTTACCTTTATCTCATCACAAAGGTAAGAATATTATGGACTTCGGCTTGGGCTAAATGTATTTAAAGCAAACTATGAGCCAAATACTGTTTAATTCTTCTAACATTTCATTCTTGATCTACTTTAAAATAGAATCCATAGATTATAAAACAGTGTGTTTCATGCATGGAGTCAAGTCAAGTTTTATTAAGGCCTTTCAGCCCCATTAAATAGGGCTACCTCAGCTGTAGCATGTATAAAAGTTTAGATATTACTTATTTCATTTTTATTGTCCATCAGTCGTTCTACTAGTTGCAAAACTGTTGAACTGGATGTGTTCAAACACATTTTTTTAAAAACCTCAAAATCATTCAAGCTCATTCAGATATGATATTTCATATTTTTCTTATGTAATCTTGTGTCTTTACAGATGAGAGGCTTTAAGCAAGTTGTTCGTCTCCTTCCACATGAAGTATCAGATATGGAGCCTTTGCTCTCACAGATTGAAGCACAAGATCCAGCAGATTATGAGGTGGAGATCAATGGTTGAGCAACATTGTCATTGATTTATCATCTGAAATATTTATGGTGCATTCCACAGCGCAGATTTGGTCATTTACTTTTTCAGGGTAAAAATAGTCAGAATTCAGAATTGCTGAAAGGGTTCATGTAGGGTATCATTTTAAAGAGCATCCAAAGCCCTTCAAGAAAATATACAGTTTTTAAGCTACAGATTCTCCATTACTTGGTAAGAGGCAAAAGAGTTACAACTTCTGTCATTCATGGCAAAACCAAAACTGTCGAAGAGAGTCAGTTTTCAGCCTCCAAACACATAATTTAAACATTTTATATCTATAACTTATTTAAATCATAGATAGTAAACAAAAATAACACAAAATATGATTATTGTAGAACATTTATTTCTCACATTTAAAAGGAAAAAAAAGTTTTCACTATTTTTTGTTTGTATTAGTTTTTTTTTGTTGTTGTTTTGTTTGTGTGTGTGTGTATGTGCATGTGTGGGTGTATGTTAACATTTATGACAAGCAGTTTTAAAACAGAACATGGCCTTTGGCATTCATCGGGGGAGGCAGTGTGGGGTGTTGAATATTCTTCCAGTGATAATTTTGTAGTATGTCGCAAAGAATCTGCCAGACTCTGTGCCCCTGTGTATATGTTCCAGGTGGTTTCTGGACATAACAAGTATTTTTGAAAAAAATGTCTGTCTCAGTTTATCAGGTGTCAGCACGACCTGAAATATTAATTCACTTCATTATAAAACTATTGTTATATCACTAAATAAATGTGTTGCTTGAAAATGAAATATTATTCGTCTACAAAAACATATCCTGTTCGAGAGATCTTTAGATGTTGAGATCTCTTTATGAGAGTTTCTAAGATTGAACAGAATATCAGTTCCAGGTGCTTCGTCTTGAACAGACTGTTGACATTTGAATGACTGAAACATAGTTTGTGTATAGTGGTCTTTACTTTGCACATCACAAGCCTTCTTCAGCCTCTCTTTTCTTCTTGGTGGGATTCATCCCTCTGAGCTGGTTCTGTTCAGCAACGGCAGGGTACTAGACACTTTAAATGGAATAAATAATAGCAATAAATTTACATTGTAAAGTCATGTGACTCTGTAAATTCTTAGTAGTGCACATGAACAAAAATTGCAAATATTTCTAAACTTGTTAATCATTTGATACAGATACATACTTTATATATATATATATATATACCCGCACAAATATATATATATATATAGGCCTATGCACATATATGACGTAGGCTAATTTTAAATTTTTAAAAAATAAAAATTAAGGATTAACGCGGGCAACAAAATAAAATATCCAGAGATTTATTTTTCATGTATAATCAGTTTTACTCCTGAGGTTATTCAAAAGGGAAAATTCTTGTGTTTTCATCGACAATAAACAGATGGGTAATCCCCACTAATGCCGCTACACACTGCCGTGCCACGATTAATACACATCGGATCCTTATCAGGGTAAAATCGATCGTGTTGATTTCAAATTGCTTTGGTGATCCCAAATTTACCTCTAAAACCAATATTTTTTCAAAACTCAATGATAGATTGACACTTATTCGAGCATTAGACTGAGTTTTATCGGCTGAAAACAATACAGGGGGTAGTGATCGACATTTTTTGACTATGGCTATTGAGCATGTGGCTTGATGTTCGGCTCAGTGTGTTCCTGACATCCGTGTTTTTTTTTAATCAGTTACAAGAGATATGCAAATAAAATGAAAATAGATCTAATTTTTATCGAAAGGGTCAATTTTAGTTTAAAAACAACACACCTGCCTTCAGTTCACATGAAGTTGATCCTAAGAAAAACAATGTTTTTCAACAGGCTCGATGTGCAGTTTTGTCCGGGCACACATTGGTCATGTGGTGCGTTCAAAGCTAAAAACCTTTTTTGCCTTTTTAATTTTTTTTTTTCACGAGCATGTGACTGTATTCCTAAAATTGCAATTCAGAAGGTCATAGATCATTATATCATTTCTCATGGTATTTGGCGCAGTTTGAACATCAGGCGTTTTTCCTGGTTAGGCATGTCGAAAAATAGACCTTTTCAAAAAGGCCATTTTTCATCAATAAACACCAAAGAAACCCCCAAGGTCCAGAAAATTCATTTCTAAGGCCTCTATCTCAAAAAACAAACACCTCTGGATGTTTAAGTGGCTCTGTATTAGGTTTTTTATTAATTTTTGTTGCATCAGTTTTTACAGAGTAGATGGAGTAGCCTGGAATTTCTAACATCGACTTCATAAAGAAAATTAAAAAAAAAAGACAAGAAATAAAAATTTTTGTGTTTTCTAGACACAACTAAAAGGAAAAAGTAAGATAACAACATACAAATAGACACTGTGAGAAAAAATTGGCTTTGAATATTGGTTTTGCCATGACACACTGTTCTATGGAATCCGCCTTATATAATTGAGCAGTTTGTTTGAATGAAGAATTGAGGCAAATACAGTTACTCTATGAATGAATATGAGGACATAAATTAAAACTGCGTCTTTAAAAGTTGGTTCATTTTACTTTCTCAGTTGATATATCTTTAGGTTAATTTTTTAAATATTTATAATTTTCTTTAAGGTTTGTTGTTGATGTTTTTCTTTTGTTTGAATCTGATGGAGTCCGCAACTGAATGAAATTGAGTTTTATTTTGCTTTTTTACAGTATTCCATGATTTGCATGTGGTCCATGTACCTTCTCTATAACTGTTTTGTCTCATTCTGATCAGTTTTTTAGGCATTGCGACATAATAACTAGAAAAACATTATTTCATTTTCTTAGGGAGTTGATTATATAATAATTCTTTTCAGATGTGGGAAACACGCTATATGCTACTTTTATGGTTGTCGATTGTTTGCCTCATCCCATTTGACCTGAAGCGATTAGATAGCAATCTAAGCCAGGGAAATGGCAATGTGAAGACTAGAACAATGGACAGAATTATGGCTATCTGCAAGGTAAGTCTTTATCAAACATTAAGTTTATTGAAGTGTTACTAGACTTAACACAAATAAGAATACCAGCAAATGGTATACATTTGGTTCATCATACCAAGAATGCATTGCCATGATTATCTTTATATTAATTGTTAAAAGGTAAGTAGAAATTTTCCCAATCTATGATTTCATAAATCATGGTAAAACAAAACCAGAGCTTTGGACTTCTTTTTGCTGTATAATTTTTATCATTCATCAGGCATCTGTAAATTGTTGGTCCAGAAAAATTAGCTGAAGCTGTTATGATTGATAATATTTTATCTGACTGCTAAACGTTTAATGCTCAAGGAAACATTTAACCCTCAAGGGGCTGATCCGGTTTAAGATTTATTCATTTTATTTTACGGTTCAGTAGCTTTTCTTATAACATATACGGATGTAGGGGAGTACTTGTCATAATATTACTAGTGTGGGCGGAAATCTGGATCTTAATTTGGATAACCAGTCTGCAGTTCAACTTAAATAATTAAATTTTCCAATTTATCCAGTTCATTTACCTGATTTTGACATGATTCTGTTCTTCAATAAAGTGTCAAAATAAAGCAGAGAAAAACATGCAGAAAATACTGGAGAAGCCATTGAATGAATGAGCATGGGAGAGATTTTCTCTTGAAAATATTATACCATATATTAAGATGATGAAAAGGTCAGGCTAAACTCCTGATATAGGCAGGCACGTTGATTAGAGTTTTGTACTGCTTACATTTAGTATGTGTTCGTGCTGTAAAACTGGAAATAAAATTAACCAAAACCAAAACAATGAAGCAACGGGTAAGCGCAGACAAGGCAAATCCACATGTGACCGCAGTGCGACTGAGCCAGCAAGCGCCGAGCGGGCAAACAGACCAGGCGCGTGTTATTATTAGCCAGGAGTTTAGATCTAGATCTACAAAGCGGCTTGCTGTAGAGAATCGCTGCCTCAACGAAAATGGATAAAAATCTAGTTGTTAGAGGCAGTTATGAACTATGAAGTGTCTCTTCTTGTGCAAGTAGGGCCTCGCAGGCAGGATTTCAGACAGGTTAACTGTTACCAC
>JBCEWB010099876.1:0-12168 GCA_039654565.1 Peronia peronii
ATATATACAATAATATGGATACTCCAGTTCCAAATACGATCAAAAAGCGCTTGCAAAAGCCTTTACAACCTAAGAAATATCCACCTATTCCGTTACCATGTAAAAAGAAAGCTTTGAGGAGATAAGTTATCGAAGAAGAATTTGATCCAATTTCTCGTGTCAAACGCATAAGATCTGTGGAGGAGTACCAGGAGGAACTACTAGACGTGTTTACCAAGAAAGAGACTGACAAACTAGTCTTCACACAAACACTATGGGCAATCGGCAATTTCCTGCGACGGTGGCAGATGGAGGTGCATAAAAATAATCCAAACAGAGGTGATCCTAGGATCTTCCTTGAAGAAGTGCCTCAAAATTGAAAAAAAAGCTCGAAGAAGAAATCAGAGAGCTCGGTGGTGTCAAGTTTCAGCTGGCTCTCAGGGTTCAGCTTCGAAAAACCAGTCCGGATGGAACTGAAGAATTCACAACTCCTGTCATACGTCATGAATAAGAAGTTATCCTACAGAAGAGTGAGATCGAAGGGGCACTTAGCCAAGCTTTTCCCAAGATCTAGGAGACTCTTGAGAACTGGACTCAGAGAGGATCAGGGTGGATCGTCGATCAGGTAGAAACTCTTTGGTTGGACATCGCTAGATACCAACCGCTGAGAGCTGGCTCCTACATTCCACTTCCAGCAGTTGTAAGGAATAAGAAGACAGTCGTGAAAGTAAAAAACAAGGATGACCATTGCTTAAGATGGACACTTCCTTCAGCTCTGTTTCCAGAAGCAGATCATGTGGACAGGCCCACGCAATACCCCACACAGGACTGGCTCAATTTTGAAGGGACTGACGTCCCTACACCTATTTCTCAGATCTCAAAGGTAGAAATGTTGAACAATTTAGCCATAAATGTATTCGGATGGGACAAAGGAGTGATTATCCATCACATTAGCAAACAACTGAAGACATACCTAGGATCAACCTGTTGTTGATCGAAAAAGCAGGCAAATTCCACTACACGTGGATCAAAAACCTCAACCATCTCCTTTACGATCAGAGCAAACACTGGGAACGGAAGTACTTCTGCGAGCGCTGTCTGCATGGGTACTCCAGGGAGGACCTGTTGGTAGCTCACAAACCAGAATGTCGTGGGATTGGACAAACTGCTTTTCGGGTGGAGATGTTAGAGGAGAGCAAGAACAATCTAACCTTCGAGGATCACCACAAACAGCTGCCAGCCCTTACATCATCCATGCTGACTTTGAGGCTCTCACCACTAAGGTCCAGAACTGAATCCCACAAAAAGCAGTACACGAACAACACAACAGCATGAGGCTTGTAGTTCCTGTTACATCGTGGTGCGGTGTGATGGACAGACAAAACCCCCAGATGAATACCGAGGTCCTTATGCAGCAGAGCATTTCCTTCAAGTCCTACAGGAAGAGGAGCGCAAGATCAAGACGGGTTTGGCCCACCCAATGGTCATAAGGATGACACGAGAGGACTGGCAGGCCTACAACAGTGCTACGAACTGTCATGTCCTTGAAAGGGTCTTAAAGGGAGATTCTGTGCGTGATCACTGCCACATCACAGGGCAGTAGAGAAGAGGAGCAGCCCACAATGACTACAACCTGAAGCTGCGGCTGAATCCTTATACAACCGGGTCCCCATGGTCTTGCATAACTTGCGCGGCTATGACTCCCACCTCATGATGCAGGCCATAAGCAAGGTGGACGGACGCATCTCCTGCATCCCCAGTAACACTGAGAAGTATATCTCCTTCTCTTTGGGACAGTTCCGTTTCATTGACAGTGCGCAGTTCCTGCTGGCATCTCTCGACAGACTAGTGTCGGCCAACCCTCCAGAGACTTTTAAAATAACAGCCCAGAATGAACCAAACCAACAGAGGCGAAATCTCTTGATGCAAAAAGGTATACACCCATACAAATACATGGATTCCTGGGAGCGGTTCAACGAGCCCAAGCTTCCTAAGAAGGAGGACTTCTACAGCAAGCTTCGGGATGAGCACATCAGTGAGGCAGATTACACTCACGTGCAAAAAGATCTGGAAAACTTTGGTTGCAGGGTCCTGGGAGACTATCATGATCTCTACAATCGTACTGGTGTTCTCCTGCTAGCAGATGTCTTCGAGACATTCCTAAAAACCTGCTTGGGACAGTATGGGCTAGACCCTGCACACTATGATACTAGCCCCGAGTTTTCATGAGATGCACTGCTGAAAAATGACGGGCATAGAACTGAAGCTATTGACAGGCTATGACCAGCACCCGTTCATCGAGAAGTGAATGCATAGAGGTATCTCTATGATCTTGAATTGGTACGCTAAAGCCAGCAACCCACTTGTATGACCCAGAAAGCCCAGCAGTTATATTTTATACCTTGACGCCAACAATCTGTATGGATGGGCCATGAGCCAACCATTACCAACAGGTGGTTTCCCGTGGGTGGAAGACTGTGATAAGCTTGTTTTTCAGATCGACACTTTTTTACACGCACTTCTATACTTGCTAAACTCATCATCATTTTTTTCTGTCTGGCAAATGCTGCACGTCTTCATATTGGATGTCTTTAAATATTTATCTACCAATTGGTTTCTTTAATATAAAATTAACGGCAGGCAACAACTTTGATCCAGAAACCAATTTTGATCCAATAAAGTTAGCCTGTAAAATGGGTGCTGTGAGCTCCCAACAAAAAAGTGGTCCAGAACCCCCATTATACGATAGGGTAAAAATTTTAAAAAGAATAAGCTGGAAGCCTTTTTTTTGAAGGCATAAAAGTAAACTGTCAAAAATGTGGTCCAGAACCCCAGTTATATATACTATTCAAATCTCATTAATCTGCTCTTTTTCCGCCAAACCAGTCTATATACTGTGTAGCCTACAATGATGTTTGAACAATCTTCTCAAAGGGAGGAAAAGACAAGCCAATCCCGGCTTATGTAACACAAAAAAATAATCTTAAATTCCATAGGCTAAAAATACTGCGCTTAGTGAATAAGAAATTTGTTAAGTTGCTCAACTATTGCACAGGATTGTGATTGTAAGCCTTGGCTTCTGTTGTTCTCGTTTCTTAGAGATATCTGTTTCGTCGTCGAAGGAATAAAGGTAATTTTCCCTTGGGCAAGAACCGGAATCCTGCCTGCCAAAATTGGCCTGAACTGGGTGAATTTTAATATTACTACAAAAAGTTCGTTTAAAAAAAATAATGTATTAATTAATGACAATAGTGATAATAATAGTAATAATTATTATAGAAATAAGAATGTTTCAAAAATGTGTTCGGCTACATAAAGTAATTTGAAAGCAAAATGACTTCGAAGATTCATCTGATGCACAAGCCGATTTTCGTTAGTGCCCAAAATGAATACTAAGCCAGGCAGGAGACTCATTAATTTATCAGTTTTGTTTACATTGAACCCTCCGTTCAATGCGTTTCTGTCGGACTGTCGCAGCAGATCTAGAAGATTGAGGTCTGAACTAGTCCACTTTTGTGTGCTCTGCAAGAATTGTAACAAATTTAAATCTTAAACACGTGAAAGTTAATTTTCCAGAGGCAATTTTATTCGCTTGACGTTTATTTTTCTTTTGTGCTGTGTTTTTCTTTCTGTTTGTTGTTGTTGTTGTTGTAATTGTCCACTTTTTTTTCCACTCAAAAATGTTTGGATTTCTTATTTGTTGATGATTATCATTTTTTTCCTGCCAATTTCTTTCAGTCCACTCACTTCCTCTACTTTGTAAGTGTTCTGCCTAACTGGGGTGAATCTCTTACTAACATCCATGGATATTTAGAAAAATGGTTTTTCCCGTATTAGATATTGATCTTATCAGGCTTTCACAAGTATTTACACCGCTTATTGGGATGAAACGAGCACGCACGAGCACCAGTTTGAAAACCGGGCTGTTTTCTACTGGTGGCACCTCTAAAACATAACAGTTATGTTCTGCCTCAGCGAAATAGCACTCCAGGTGCTTTCCGTAATTTTCCAAGTGAATCAAGATATTTCACAGAATTCAAATTATTTTGACTTCATGTACGTCTTATTTTTACTACCTGTCTTTGTTTTCAAGCTATTAATTAGTTATTAATTTCTTTCACCACCTTCCCTCACCCCCTTGACGTTGAGTCCACCGACTTCCTCTAAGATTATCTATCTGCCCTCTACTTCGTCTTTGAGACTCAGCAAATCCTGTTTTTGTTTCCTGTCCATCTTAGGTGGTGTCTTCCCATCTTCTTCTTTTGTCTCCCCCCTCCCCCTATCCCGCGTTATCGCTTAGTGAGCCTTTCAAGATATATTTATCAGTTACTAGTTATTCATTTTACCGGTCAGTTTGTTGATATGCTGGCTGTGAGACGTTGTTACTGACAGCTATTAGTCGAGATATTTTTTTTCTTTATACGTTCGTAGTCATGTCAAATCTAAAAGCAACCACCCACTGAAATATGTTCTTTGTTAGCTCAACATCGTTCCTGATGTGGAGGTCACTTCTCTTAGGGATGGGGGACTCCGTTTGGCCCAATTAAAAATAGACCAAAATATTTTTCTTACGTGATCGTGCCTGAGCTCCATACTTACCCGGATTACCCACTGATTTTCGGGGCCTTGGTATGAAAAAAAAAACACACACACACATTCGGCCTACACCACATGGCAGCGACCGCTCGAAATAGATCACTTTAAGGTCACGATCTGTCATTCAATGGCATACTTATACTATTTCGAAACAGCAAAAGATAATGTTTGAGTGTGAAACGTAATACAGTATGCCTATTTCACTATTTTATACATTTGAACAACTAAAAAGAGATATATCGCCTCGTATTCAGCAGTTCGAGGACTGTCCGTAAGATCTGAACTATCCAAAAGTATGGAACCACGCGTGCTCACAGTTTATAAAAAGCAACAGAACAATCTGCATGTACATTGCCCTCGCTATGAAATATCTATTATTATTATTATTATTATTATTATTATGCACAGATCTAAAAGTTTGTGTGAAAACAATAAGGAATTGGGGAAGGGGATATTCTGGCAGAAGAAAGACAGTGGTCGGGTGTCTACAAGTATAGAGAGTATAATTGCTTGAGTGCTGGCATTTTCTCAGCTAGTCATGGACAAGGATAAAGGGAATCAGGAAACTGCAGATGCTCGAAATTAATATCAGTGTTCTTTCCACAAAACAGCTAGTACGGCAATCAAAATTATGTTACGCTGCAAAAAATGAAACATTTCACTTCTGGAATATGTTACATGTGCCTTGTTCAAACACTGCTAGATTTTATTCGGGCTGAAAGAGAAGGGAACTGAAACCTTCATCATGCTTCTTTCAAGGAAATGCTGGAATGGATGGCAGTGTATGATCACACAAACTACATGAGATAGGGGACGGTTTACCTTGTGGATATGGTGCAGCGGCGAGATACAGCACAGAAGGATGTTGACGAGAAGTTTGCGAATGGCAACTTAATTGTCAAGGAAACCTCATTACTCTTCAACAAAGTCTCCCCTAATTTGATTATAGAGCACATAAAAAAAATGAATCTGGAAAGAATGCTGGGAGACTGATACATATTAGCTAAAGGGATTCATCAAGAAGCAGATGGTGCTTCACGTTTGGTGACAGAATTAGGCTATCGGAGAACACGACACAGATGATGGGGATAAAAGTACTGAGGGAACATAACAAATAGATGGGATGTGAAAGAATGAAGAAAGACAATGACATTTTGTGGACGATGAGCACTCAAAAGTAGATGTGTTTGACCACTACACTCAGCACTGAATAAAAGACACCAACACGTCAAAAGCGCGCATACAGCCTCAAGAGCTGCCTCATTCGGAGAATAATTGAGAAGTGTACGCTTCACCAGGCAGGACGTTAAACGGTTACAAAGTAATCAGCAGAAAGCTGACTCCCGTACGATTCTCCTTGCAGTAGAGGCCATGAGGGCTGGATATCAAAGAAAAGTGGTCACTAGCTGAGACACTGATGTCCTCGTCATGCTAGCACACTTCAATGACCAAATAGGCGCAAAAGAGTTGTAGATGCATGCCAGAACGAATCCTAAGCCAACGTTTGTGCCTATTCACTGAAAGACACATCCATTGCTGAAATCATTGCCAACCTGCTAGGATTCCATGTCCTAACTGACTGCAGTACGACAAATTCTTTTGCAAGATTTGGCAAGAAAAAGGCGTGGAAAACGTATCTCAGTTACCCGTGTCTCCCGAAAAAGCTAGGCACAAGCCAGATAGGAGAGGGTGATATATCACACACAACCAGATTTGTGATTAAAATGCATCCCTGCCTAGGATAAAAAGTGTCGACGAACTTCTGTTGGTTTGTTTCGGAGGAAAAAAAAAGGGATTTATTATCATCAACTGACGATGCCCTCCGCATCAAATGTGCACAGACATTTCCAGATTTTTGTATGGTATAGTGCTACCACAGAGTTACCATCAGTGTTTGAGTGTGGTTGGCAGAACGGTCCAGATGGTGGGTTACAGCCAGTGTGGACAAGCAAAGCCTCAATTCCGAAACACAGGCCTGAATTGCTGACCTGCAAATGTAAGAATCAATGCAGGAGGAACATGTACAGCTGCGTCAAAAACCTTGTTTCCTACATGGTATATGCAATTTTTGTCAGCTGGTCGGTGCCACAATAGCTGCAATTTAACTATCCTTGACGAAGAAACTGGTAGTGAAGCGGATAATAGCTCAGAGCTTGATAATGGACCTGATAACTAGAAATGTGTGGGCACAATCTCTCTCTCTCTCTCTCTCCGTTCGTCTTTCTCTCTCGTGTTACAGCAGTGTCGTTTACCTTGGGTTGCTGTGTGAACGGATTATGGTGTGTGAAAAGAACAGTGGTAAAGCCTGGTCTTGCAAAGGAAGATTGCCATATTTGTGTCCTCATGAAGATATGTCAACACATGTAGCTTCTTGCTGTTATGCGTATAACGCCATTAATGTACATGTGTATCACAGCTAAAAACAAAACAAGACAGTATTGATTAACAGTGTTTATAAAAAAAACTCTTACTTATGATATTTATGCATTTTGAGGAAAATGGTGATTACTGTTGGATTTGGACTACATAAATCAAATAAATTATGACTAAAATAAATTGATGTTAATTACAATTTTCATAGTTCATATTTCTATGTTTATTATATGATAAAGCATTTGCTGTTTTAACTTTTTGAGGCATTTAGTTATTTTACATGTTTTGGCCCCCTTTGCACACTGACCCCGTGAGTGACCTTCAACCTCTAAGAAAAGTGACCTCCATTTGAAATGTGATCAAGAGTCGATGTACTGTCGTATAAATCGGTGGTTGCTTTTAGACTTGATTGTATCACAAACTACATAAAATGAAGCCTTCTGATATTTCACGTCTGTACTGCATTCTGAGAAAAGTGGTGATTAGTGATTACTATTGGATTTCGACTACATAAATGAAATAAATTACGATTACAATAAATTGATATTAATTACAATTTTCATAGTTCATACATCTATGCTTGTTATATGATAAAGCATTTAATGTTTTAACTTTCTGAGGCATTTTTTTTTAATTTTACATGTTTTGACCCACTTGTGTACTCACTGATCCCGTGAGTGATCCCCCCTCCCAACCCCTAAGAAAAGTGACCTCTACTTGAAATATGACCAAGAGTTGATGTACTATCGTATAAAACCGATGGTTGCTATTCGATTTGATTGTATCACGAACTCCCTAAAATGAAGCCTTTTTGATATTTACTCCCGGACTATATTGCCGCATGTGAATATTTCTAACACGAATAATCATATCTATCTGTGGATCAGCCAATGCGGCCGTTAATACGGTGATTACTGCTTAGCTAGCCAATACACTGATCTTCTATGACTTGTTGACGAATCTCCTACGATGAATGCCTATGCCGTGGCTGAGAATTGGGCGTCAGCTCGTCGGCGAAAAATTTATTTTCGTCGCAGGTTGAGGGGTGGGGTGGGGGGCCGAGAGGGGAGGGAGGGAGATGCACTATCACCATATGGTTACGGTTACGGTTTTGTTAAGCTTTTCAACCTGCTGTCGTGGTGGTTATCTCAGCTGGACAAAAACGCACAAAAATGTAAGTTTGCGAGCTCAATATGCCCCAACCATGTGGGACAAAATCCCTCTCTAATTTAAGGTGTTTGTTATTTGCTGCATTTCAATTCGCCATGTCAACATGAAAAAAATTAAAATTGTCATCTTAAATTTCTCCTGATAAATTTTCATTTGGAACCAAAACGTATTAGTGAAAAGGTTATTTTTTGCAGCTCTGGTTGTTTTTTCTAGCTTGGAAAGAGATTTAGAAGCACTCTACGCTTGACATCTACAAAATGAAACAAGGAAAGTCACGGAGGCGAGATCACAAAAACACCGATGTAAACACAGAAACACACATGTGGCGAAAACTGGTCCTCGGCGAAAATTGGTCCCTGGTGAAAACTGGTCCCTTGCGAATACTATTATTATGCACTAGATCTACTCATTTTTGCTTGAGGATGATTTTTACTTTCCAACTCTCTGCAGTCTCTTATGACGCGAATACTTGCCACTGGAACCTGGAAAAGCATGCAGGAAAGATGCTCTGAAACTATAATCAATGTTGAAAAAAATTACAGCAAGTTGAAAACGTTTCTCTTTTTCAGAAGAAGACAACATACAAGAGCAAAAATAATAACAAACATCACCAACGACAATGAGAAACGGTTTCGACATATCATGGCAATGAACGATAAGAGAACTCACTTTCTGTGTATTTGTGTCTTCACTGATATCATTGTTTGTAAATTGTAACAACCGGCATTGTGATAGAGGACAGAACTGACAAGAATTGCTGCAGCTATCACAAAAGATAACATAACAATACGGGAGTTGCAAGAAACAAATAGGACACCTCTTTATTCTGAAATGCCACAAAGATTTCTTTACTAGTGAAATCTGATTCAGCATTATTGTGTCTCACCGGTAATCTTGTAGGGGTCATTCAGGACTACCTACAGTTGTTATAGTCTCCTTACCATCTGCAGACAGTTCGTGTCAAGCTTGCTCGTCGAGGGTTTTGGGTGTCAAATGGCTCGTGCAATGACACAGAGAGCCGAGAAAAGGAAAAGCTGAAATCGCTTCAAGGGTGGACTGGGGAAAAGTGAGCATGTGTTTTTCTTCGGTATCCTTATTTTGTTGGGATACAAGTTTATTCACATCTGAATTTCGTCGGTCTGAGGCAATGAAGGAGACAGCACGACGCGGTCAGAGATCAACCAGAGACAATAGCATTGTCAGACAGCTTAAGATAACACCTGTTTGGGCAGACACTTCAGGCATGTTATTACTGCCCTGACCAAAGGCAGAAAGACATTCCAATAAGGTGGAATTCTTTATTGACTCCCCGTCGTCCGTATACCACCGAACTTTCATACAGGTCATCTGTGGAATCTCAAGGCTCCAATTATGAACACTGGCCATGCAGATATTGACAATGCAGTTGCTGACAATTTTTCTTGAAGTAATCGGACGGAAGCCGATTTGGACGGGCCTTTCCCACCACTGAGCATTAACATTGACTTCCTGAAGTTTCTGGACATTGACTAGAACATCAGATATCGCTGGACGAGGACCACTGTACTGGAGGTGATCTGGGATAATCCCAGCTAGAGGCAAATTACAGTGGTCAGCCTGATGGTCAGCATGTGCATATAGGTATAACATTTTCATGGCAAGGCCCAGTGTCAACTCTTGTTTGTGTAAATTGACCAGGGCATTACTCCCGTAGAGATCCCACGCCTGGAACTGGAGAAAATAGACAGCGCTCTGTAAAGTAGCATCAAATCGAACAGCTATAGACATAGTGTCTTCCATTATATCCATCCCATTGATGTTAGCAAAAGTGCATGTTAAATACTGCGGTAATGTGGCCAGTTGAGGGGCGGTTAGAGGAAACTGGTCCACAGGGAGGGAAAGATAGCCATAGAGCATAGTTCGACAGGTACCATCTGGTCGTAATTCAAAATCGTCCTTGCAAGAAATGAGGCGGCAAGGTGCTGGTTGCGCCTGGCTCTCGGCATGGCGGCTGGTGTCTGGTTCCGCGGGAACCATTTGGAGATCCGTATTTCCCTGGAAATTACAAGTAATATTTCTCCAAGTTAGCTCTGTTTCTGTGGGTGCGCTGTTGCTTCTTGCAACCATACGGACTTCTAGATTCTTGCTGAAAGATGCCACTATGGACAAACCTGCTGTGAATCCATCAAAATGTTTGGGAGCATCTTCTACGGGATTCAATTTCTTATCTGGCTTTGGTCCACATAACCCACAGAATCTGTTCTTGTAGTATACATCAGATTTCTCATCTTCATGGAAGACATAAGAAGTAAAACTTTGACATAAAGTCTTCAATTCTGGCTGTTCTCTGACTAGGCCACCCGTCCAGCAGGAATCAATGGCTTTCTGGAAGCAGGGGACCACGTAGCTTAAGGAGTCTGGCGGGAGGTAGATAATTGATCCAGGTTTGACATATTTGCCGATGTTGCTAACAGTGTCGTCAGAATAGCCGGAATCTAACCGAAACTGGGCATTCCAGCGGACAGCATGGCTCATGTTTCCACAATTGCAGAGAAAAATATCGGAAGAGCTATAGGACAGTTTGCTGGTGATGTCAGTCACAACGCCAGCTCTCAGAATTTGCTCCACTGGGCTTTCAGTCACGTCTGGACTTGAGTTCTGAATCTCGGAGAAAGGCTCAGATGTTGTAGCATTGTTCGAGTCCGTAGATGGTCTGCTCGTCATTAGGCTGTTCCCAGCTGTGGTCTGCACCGATGTTTCTGTGTTCAAACCAGCCCCATTGCCTAAGCACTCTGCCCGGCTCCTGTCGGGACATGACGCAATGACGAAGGCAACCGAATTATGACAGATCACCTCAGCATCTAGCAAGTGTGCAAATTTCTGGCCACCGTCAGCTATTATATGAGGACAATCTGACGTAAAGTTCTCACAACAATTTTTCAAAACGACACAGCTGGCGTCACAAGAGCATGGTACTGGAATGAACTGTCCACACTTTCCACGGCAAGTAAAAATATCTTGGTCTTCGTGGGGTGCAGTTTGACCATGGCATGAAGGGGCATTGTAAGTCAGCAGTATGTAAATGATAAGAATCGTTTGACGAAGGTTATTGTAATTGACCGATGTCATTTTTCTGTTTGAAGTTCTGCCCCAATTTTAGTAAGTCAAACTTACTTTTATTTTGTCTCTTTTGATATGAGCTACATGAAAAATTCTCAAGATTTTGTGGTGAACAACTATAATGCGTCTCGTGTTACACACTCGAGGAAATCTATTTAGGCAATTTTTTTCATCCAGGTGACCCACACACTCATTGGTACATTTTTATATTTTTTTGGAGAAAATCTTTCGGTAGTCGGTGATCAGCTAAGCTAGTAAACAGCATTTCCGTCTTGGTAAACAACTTTTAGTCTAGAGGAAATAAATCACACAGTTCTATAGTTAGTTTGTCTAATAGAAAGGCCGATCTTGCAAACAGCTTAGTCTTATAAATAATAATATGGTTCACTATTAGCTTGCACTCCCAAACGGCTCAATGCTGTGAGTGCTCTGTTCAGAAAATGGCAGTGATCAATATTCAACTCAGCTTAGCAGACAACCTTGTCCCGGAGACAATCCAATGCCCAGAGATAGCTTGGTCTAGAGTACAGTTGTTCTTGAAGCCAGCAACTGTTCGAGTAAACTAGTGACTATAGCGATTCACGATTTTATACAGAGATATAAATATACATACTTAGGTAAGACGAGACGAGGTGTGTGCCTAAATCTTCGATTTGCTGTATTTTTATACCTTGCAAATGTTCATCTGATTTGCCACAAATACCACTTCTCACGCTTTTCACCTGTCCAAGCTGCCAAAGACTATGACACTAAACTGCAGTCTGAATTCAATTTCATTACCCCATTGAAAGCTGGGAAGTCATAATTAAAAACTCCCGAAGCTACTGGTCCGTCACAGAGTCCTCATTTTGTATGCGTGGCTTACAATAAGTGCATGTGTGTGTGTGTGTGTGTGTGTGTGTGTGTGTGTGTGTGTGTGTGTGTGTGTGTGTGTATGTGTGTGTGTGTGTG
>JBCEWB010099897.1:0-28220 GCA_039654565.1 Peronia peronii
TTGATTCGTATACACCTTCTTATTCAATAGTAAATCAGTTTTTTGTCTCTCCTGTAAAATTTTCCTTTCTGGGGTTATGAGGTTTCATCGCTCCACCAGCGATATATGTAAAAATATATCAACGTGCCTTCGCTATTTGCAGTCCCTTGTCACAGTTCCACAAAAAAAGATGCATTAATGAGGTAACATTGACATATACAATGTACTAGGTTTTGAAGCTTTGCCAGCCATTTTGTCACTTTGATTTACTTGGGCCTACTGATATCTGTCATTTTATTTATATTGATTCATGCATTACATGTTTTTGATTTGGATTATTTTTTATCTTCACCAATAGTTTACTAGATAAGTTTGTACTTCTATCAGATATGTAACCTATACTTTTATTGTTTCCTGACAGTCTTCCCGTTTAAAAAAATAATAATTTTCATTTTTTACTATTTTCATTACAGCACACTTCAGACAGATTAGAATTAGCTTCAGAGGTCATTGTGAACTTGATGACCCTCTATATCAAGATAGACCATAGGAACATGAACATCATATTGGTTTATCTATTCGCAGTTGTCAAGTCAGTGTCAACAAAGTTTTTTTTCTACCAAGATACTGTGAAGTGAATGATGATTCCTTAGAATAGCTTTAGATCCTGTCAGTCAAGTTCTTAGAAAGAAAAACAAAAAGACTTGAACAAACTGTTCTTTTGGAGGAGATTTCATCTGTAAATCCTATCAAGACCATGGCAGACAATACCGAGACTGAAAAGCTCACAAATGGAATGTCTGTTATTGAGGAGGAGGACAGTGACCCGCCAGTGAATGAAGATGGTGAAGATGAAAAGCAATATCTCATCAGTGACAGTGCAAAGAAAGCTGCCAAGTTATCTCCAAGTGAAAGTGAACATAGTCCCAATGATGCCAATGATAATGGAAGCCGTAAAAGTTCTCTCATCCCACCATTGGCTACTCCTGAAACAGACGAATCGAAGAAAGAAGATGATAACCTGAAAACTGTCAAATTTGCTGATGATATAGAGGTGTATGATTTAAGCAGCAAAGCAGCAACACCAATAACTATAAGTTTGGACACTCCTGTGTCCCAGTATAATGATCAACATGATCAACCAGCTAGTAGCAATAGCACAACAGACGACAGCATGGCAATTTTACCTTTATCAGAGGAGAACTCTGACAACAGTTCAGCACCACGTCCTGTTGATCTTGCGTTACCAGAATCCCAAGATGAACCAGGTGATGGGGATCAGTCAGATCGTAAGCAATTTGAAATTTCAAATATTGAGGAGCCAAACTTGAAAGACAGTGATGAACCTGAAGATAAAGAAGGAAGTGGGGACAATAAGAGCAATGCTGAGGACAAACCTGTGCTGCAGAAGATGTCTAGCACAGTGTCTGATGGCTATTCAGCTCACAGCTCACTTAGTACCAATCAGGACACCATCGGACCTCTAGACAATCCGGGTTTTCTGAAGAGATTGCAGTACTCTGTAAGGTAACTGAATTTTCTTATCTGATTTTTCCTATTCAGGTTAAAAAAAAATTTGAGCAGTAAGCAAAAGAGGTAAATGTCCATTGCATTTCTGTTGATGGGCATTTTTAGTCAAATAAGTTAGTGCTCTTCATGTTTTCCATGCAGTTATGAAGTGTGAAATTGGATTTGCATTCTGATCAATTATTTATAACTTAATGAAAACTTGAAGGTTCACGACAAAGCCTAAACTGAAAATGTTAAGAGAATTAAGAAAAACAGTTTGGACAAAGTGCTACATTGTTGTGCTACAATGTCTGTAAATGAACATGTTGAAAAGACTAACTTGGTGATATTGGTCTATGCAGTTAAGGTGCAATCATCTCCAAAAATTGTGATTTTACTAGAAAGATGAAAAAAAAAAAAGAGTGGGTGACTTAAACTGTGTTTCCTTTGGGGTGTAATTTGCTCTTATTGTAATCAGGACAGAGTATTTGATACCTTATCTTATAAAAATTTGAAAATTGTGACTGATTTTTTTTTAAGTGCTCAGGCTTGTGAATCAACTACTGGCATTTTTGTCAAATATGTCAATTTTCTCCTTCTACAACACTGTTAGACTGTTAAAAATCGCTGGATATGGGTGAACTGTGAATTTACATTGTTATTGTTTTTTTAATTAATTACTGTAGTTTTATAACCAGAATACTATTAAATAATTCACAAAGATTGATTATTTGAAATCTTCTAAGTAGCATAGATAGAAGTTTTAGAAGTGCATTTCAAAAAGAATGAATTACAAAGACAGAACAGAAACAACATGGCCATGTACCTTATAAAATCATTATATGAAGAGATAAAATATGAATTGCAGAGTGCTTAACTCTTATCAGAACTGATTATTGTGGGATCAGACATACATGTAATTAATTTTTGGCCAGATTTTTCTAGTAGGGACACAAAATTGTTTTGATCATAAAGTATTAACAATGGCTTTGCAAATTGCATATCAGGTGACAGGAAATTGAATGAGCAATGCATAGAAAACTAGAATAACAGGATGCTCCAACAAAAATGTCTCAACTAAGAATCTGAAACATTGAAACACAAAATTTGAGATGGGGTGGAGTTATGGATAGATCAGTAGGAAGTCTGTAAGAGTTTCATGGCCTGCCAGTAGATTGGTAATACATCTGAAGAGAATTAAATATTGTGATATCTGACAGTTATCTGATAATTGAAAGTCATATCCTAATTTGCAATAAAAATCTGAAGGTCTGTTCAAAGTGTATACATTTTCCTTCTCATTATAGTCAAGCTGTTGAGGATGATGGTGGTTTTGGAGCAACAGACAATCTGGAGTTAGGAGACTTTCAAGGACTACCACCTGCACCAGACATGGATGGTGGCTGGGCTTGGGTGGTGCTTTTTGCTGCATTTTTCTCACTTTCACTGACTGGTGCCACAACATTTATGGCAGGTATTGTGATGCATCTGCTTTTTTCTTCCTGGATTCAGGAAGTTATAAGTGAACAACAATGAGGATTGATTTTCAGCAGTCTGGTTTCTTCCTTGTGCCTGACACAAAGGTTATGTATCAAGCACTGTAAAAAAGAAAAAGAATAACTTTTTTCATTCTAGTTGAGATGTCGATTGACAGAACATTTTCAGAAAATTATTACAATATCAAGGAAGTATTTTCTTTGCACCCAGAAGTTTTCGTGATGTACATTTCAAGTGAAAAGAATAAAAGTGATTGATTGTTTTCTTTTTTGTAAGTTTGTTCAACAATGTTTATATCTTGCACAGAGAAAGTAGGCTGATGAAGAGTAGTTCTTATTGTGAAATAATCTGTTCAAACAAGAAATGTGTATAGTGTCATAGAGTGTGTGTGTGTGTTTTTTTTAAAGTAGATGTGCATATTCAATATTGTCAGGTTTACATTAGTTATTCCTTTGATTTATTTAGAAAAGGCATGTGACTTACAAATGGAAATCAATGACACTGCATTCATTGTCTGTAATCAAGTTCTTTTTTGACATTTCACTTATATTGTTAATTTTTAGTTCTGTTTTCATGAATGTAAGATCCCAGCCATCATCTAAGGCTCATCGTCTGATGTTTTATATATGGTTCTCAAGTTGTTTTTTTTCACAGCAGATTATTATCATCTTTGATCTGTACGAGAACTTCTTTTAAAAATAAGCTGTATATGCCAAATTAAATGAGTATAATATTGTATTTAAGATCATATTATTTGTATATTTGAGGAGGATTCCTGACGAAATTGTAACAACTGCGATATAGTAGTACATGAGATAAATATATTGTCATAATTTCAGGTGTCTTAATGCCAGCTATATTGGAACAGATCGATCCAGACATTGCTAAAGCGTCATGGATTGGAGCTGTCCATGTTAGTGTCATGTGTATGTCAGGTAAGGTCAGACCGCTTATTTCTTCATGTCAGAGGATCAATAATCATCCTTCTTTTTGTTGCTTTTCAGGCACCATTTTCACTTAATTATGAGAGGAATGTCTTAAAAATTGTACGAATAGGGAGACAGGAATAATAAGCTATGTGTAGCATCTGAAAGGCTGTATTTATATGCAGTTGTCACCCAGATACTCATTCATAGTATGAGTTATGACTTTGAGTTGACATTAAGTGTTGCAAATATCCAATATCATTTCTTCAGTTTGGCAATAATTTCTAATTTGTTTTTTCTTCCACAGTGATTCCTACTCTCATTGCCTGACATTCTCTTGTCAACTATAAAAGACATGCACACCTATTTTATGTAATTGTCAGATTTCGTTTTGTCAGCTGCTGTCTTTCAGCTATGCCAATTTCTTTGAATAATAACAATTCTTACAGATATACACCAGGAAGATCATTTTGTAAGACGAGTTAAGTATTGTGACTAGACTATATGGAGGGAGATGCTGAAGTTTCAGACATGATCCATTTTGTTTCCCTTTCCTATAAATTTCATCGTCCCTTTTTTTTTTTATTTTCAGGTCCATTTGTCGGCATTATTTTGACAAGACTAGGGGCACGAGGCACAGCGTTTTTGGCTGGATTGGTCTTATCTGGAGGGATGATAGCATCATATTTTGGTGCCTCAATTATGCACCTTATCTTTACCCATGGTCTTATATCAGGTAGACATTAGCTCTTTATTGATAATATGTAGGTCACTGAACATGCAAAAATGGTAAGTCTCATGTCCAGATTTAGTCTTTATTAATGGCAGAACTGGTTGTTTATCTTCCATTCAAGCATGCATGTGGAAAAGATGGCGAGTCAATGAATTTGTGAATTACAAGAAATACTGTTGATTGCGAACTATGTAGTTTATTGTTCAGGAATCTGTTTTGTTTTTTTTTTTTTTAGAAAGAGGCCCCCAAATTCTGTTTGTGCTGTTCAGAATTTGTATAAAAAAAGAAATTTTAAAATATAGTATGACAAAATGTAGAAACAAACATTTTATAGCTTTGGTGTATATGTATTCAAAGAAACTAGAGATGTCATCTTTTGACAGACTTCTCCACTGTTATAAGAAATTAGTTGCATTTTAACTTGGATTACTATGCCAGTGCCAAGATTGCCTTACGTAGTCATTTGAATAATAAACTTGGGTACCTATGTATGATAGAAATCGTTGATCGACGCAAAAAGATATATACTGGATCATGAAAAAGAACATGACTATGTTGTTCAATGTTCATTCTAGATTATTTAATTTTCTTACACAAAAACATTGTTCTTTAGAGCTTTAGTGGGAAAAGATTAATGAATTTTCAGGTTGTTCTTGTATGCCAGCTTTTGGCAGTCTAATGTATTTTAAAAGACAAATCCAAAACAGTTCATCTCTATTGCTTGCATATATCACAGACTTTTTGTGGAAAAGACTATGACTGCAGTGAATGGTCTAATAATTATTTCATAAATTTATTGTGTTTCATTGCTAATCAGTAACTAGCAAAATCATTTATAGATTGAACGTTCCTACAACAATTCAATTTTTTTTTAGTTGTATTTTTTTTCTTTTTGTTTGTTTTTTCAGGGATTGGGGCAGGATTTATCTTGAATACCATGTTTGTTATATGTGGCCAGTATTTCAATCGATATCGTGGCATTGCTTGTGGGCTTTTGGCTACTGGCTCTGGAGCTGGCATGTTGGCAGGTTAGACTTATTTTATCATTGTTTAATGTCCTTAGATCAGCAACAAACTGATAACTTTCTACCATACACTCTTTTTAAAAACTTTTATACACACCATATATTTATATATATATATATATGTGTGTGTGTGTGTAATATATCTAAAAGATCTTGATGAGCATATGTAACTGAAGTAAGAATGCACTAACTATCAGAAAGCCAATGGCAATAATTGTTTACAGTAGTTAATGTTGAATATCACTTACTTTGTGATTTTACTTCATATCGCTTGTTCCTTCAGGAGGAAATGTACTCACCATCCTCTTCAACAACTTTGGTCTCAGTGGAACTTATCTCCTTTGGGGTGGGATAACGCTGCATGCAGTGATCTTTGCCATGCTCTTGCGTCCTTCACCAGAAGAGAGACTGAGAGAGGAAGAAAAAAAGTTGGCAAGAGATCCCAATTTTAACAAAGGCGTAAGCCATGGAGACTTGAGAAGTGGTCACAACAGCATGATCAGTGGACTCAACAGTGTCTACAGCAGTGGTGATGGACATAGTATATTCAGTGGTAGAACATTCGGCAGCAGACGATTATCCAGAATGCCAAGCAGACTAAGCAGGGGGGATATAGGTGTTGCACCCCTACTAAAAACTGTTCTTCACAAGGAGCTGTCCAAATCTTCATTTTCAGTGGCCACAACACGATCACAGCGCTCCCAGAGATCTCACCGTAAATCTCAAACAAATATACCACCCAGTCCTTCCACAGCACCTAGCAAGTTCACCTTTGGTCCTGCCAGCCATGCAGATGGCCCAGGGGCAGCCCCAACACCCAGCCCAGGTGCAACCCCACTGTCTCACAGTCCGCAGACTTCCAGTCCATTGGCTGCTCAAGAGCAAGGAGATCAAAGTCCATTAACTGAAAACCCAAGCATGCAGATTCAGGAGAAGAAAGAACCAGCTCCACTTAATGCTGCTGAGCCAATTCAAGAAGAAGAAGATGAAGAACAAGATAGAGCGATTCCTCCATCATCTCCTACAAGCAGCCGTGCTCCCTCAGAATTTAGTCGCTCAATGCGGCGACGCTTGCTTTCGGGGGTGTCACAGATACCTTCTCAATATACTTCACTAGGCCGCCTGAGCTACCGTCCATCAATCAGGGAGCAGTTAACACGCAATGATCTGGACAATGAATCGTTAGCGTCGACTCTGGTATCTCACCTCCAGCCCAAGGATGCACTAACACCAAGGTATCGACTAGGATCTCGCAGTATCCCTGCTATGATGGGCAGTGTTGCCAGTTTTCCCACTGCTTTGGCCATTGTGAAGGATGATTTAGCACGGCTTGAAGGAATTGCTGATCAGGAGAAAAAGGTAGGTACTGTGTTCTTGGGCTCAGTCAAGCTAGGGCGAATGGGTTCGGGATCTCCCTTGATAAAGACACAATTATGTTTTATCATGGATTTTATTCCAAGAACGTTTTTCTTAAATATATTACACTAAATAGCAGGGAATTGCCAACGTGAGTGGAAGTATTAAAAATAATAAATATACAGTGGTCTCTGCCTAAGAACCCGGTCGCCGGGGGACCAAAAAAGCGGGCTCTTAGGCGGTTGAGTTATTAGAGGGATTGAAAAGTTGTGCAACCCATCTGATCACAGATTGTCTTCGCTATTATGATTGGTTGGTTGTTACCGTTACTTAAAGATTTATCTATGCAAATAAGTACAGCCTTCTTCCCTGTGTCTATATATTGTAATTAGATCTAACATTTTCTGATCATTCTTAGTGTATAATTACATCAATACTACCCAGCATTTAAATGTTGAGTGAGTTTTCACATAACGGTATCATTGTTGAAAACATGATATTGCTATGCTACCCTATGGATAATCGTATGAGTGATTCAAGTGTTCACAGACTGACCGAAGTAGCAAAACAACCTGACCAGTCAGGAAGCTAAACTTGCTCCTCCTTATCTGCAGAGCCAATCACAAGTGCTGTCCCATGTGTTATCAGTCACAGAACGGATTAGTCCATAATGTGGCCACACACATCAGCCATCATTTCCACTCCTTTGTCTACCTGTTCTCCCCACTCCCGTCCCCATTTTACTGCACATCTAGCACTGTGCATTTCTCTCAAGTGGAACACATGATGTGAAAGTACACCTTAAGTACTTGCATGTCTTGGCCCGACACCGGGCTCTTAGACGAATTTTTTATGTGGGGGCAGTTCTTAGAGGGTAAATTATAGAGAAAAGTTCCGTTTTGCAGCAGTGGCAGGTTTTTAGGCAATCTGGGCTCTTAAGCGGAAGGTTCTTGGGCGGATACCACTGTATTTATCTAGTTTAATAGAACATTACAGTTTCTACCATTTTTTTTCATCTCTTCATTTGTTTGTTACTTCAAATAAACAAACAAGGAAAACAGAGATTAGAATCTAAGAAGTTTATCACCTAAATATTTGATCTGTGAATGGGCCTGGAAAACCAATGAAATGGATTGAAATGTTGAGGTGTCGTTTGATATATGAAATCTTTTTTTTTTTTTTTTTTTTTTGCGCACCTTTGATTCTTTTCAAAAACATTTGCATCAGATTTGAAAACTTGCAATGAATCTGATAAAAGAAATAGCACTTGTTAAATTATTTCTTTTGACAGGACTTGAATTTTTTTTACGGAGAATTTGTCTTCCTTTTTTTTTTTTTTCTTCCTTTTTCTTTTCTTAATATGAGGGGGAAATAATAGCATTGTGACCTTTTTTTTTTCCCCACAGACACTGAAAGATCATCTCATAGGCTTCTTGGACAGCCTAAGGCTTTTGAGAAACAAACCATTTTTAGTGTTCATCTGCACATGTTTGATTTGGGCTCTTGGTGAATCTCCATTTACCATGTATCTTCCAGCCTATACCATCAGGTCAGTGAATATTCTCAGCTGTGTCTGGCACAGCATCAATGAGCCATTTTTGAGTCGTGTAGTTTCCTTTTCATCATCTTTTGCATGGGAATCATAAATACATCCAGCAATCACAGAGAGGGTGTTTGTCTATGTGTGATATTCCAAGATAATTATGTTTTATTGTTACCTCTGTAACTGCATCACATCAGCAAGCAGGAACTCTTTGCATAATTGTTCTTATCAGTAATATTCACCTACACAACATTCAAGCAATTCTTTTTCCTATTGCTCCTTGTATACTTATTGGAACTGTTTCTGAACAGAGATAGAAATGATAAATGGTAAGGATGTTGAATTGTCGTGGAATTCTTATGACTGTCGATATGTAAATGTTTCTATGAAATATAATATATCTGAAATTCAGATTAGAATGAAAAGAACAAAAAATTATAGATTCTTAAAAGATATTTTAGCAGTAGTGGAAAAATCAATATTTTTCTGACAATAATAATATTTATATGTCAACATTATTTCATGAACAATGATGCTACAGCAAAGGGTCAACAAAACTGCAAGCCTCATCACTCTACACTGGAATGGGGTTTGGCTCTATGTGTGGCCGTTTCTTGTCAGGACTTGTGGCCAGTGATAGTGGGATAGGTCCAGTGTTGCTTCATATAGGTATGTGCTATTTCTTTTTGCTTGAATGAGGTGTGTTGTCATGAATAGTAATACTAGAGAACATTCATATAGTGCTTGTTCACATACAGTACAGACTCTAAGAGCTTTGCATTCTATTATTACCCCAATGGAGACATTCCTCTATGTTCTCAGCTTCCTTAGAAGCATGCAAGGTGCCTACCTGTTAGATGCTCAAATCCTTATCAATCTAAGTGCAATATTCACAGTTTATAGTCAGGTGCCCATCCACGCCAGAATAGCTCAGGCAACACAAAAACCTCAAAAATCAGACTGATGCCCTCGCTGGCATCCAGTATTTCTTTATGTTTGCATGTCACTGACCCTATCACCAGAGCTAGAGAATAGAGTGCAGGCAATAGAAATGAGATGCTTATGCAGGATCCTTGGAATCTCCTTCAAAGGTCATATAACATATAAAAAGGTGGAAAATAGAATGAGGCAAACAATTGGCTCATACAAGGAACTATTAACAGCAATAAGAAAAAGAAAGCTCAAGGGTATGGACACATAAGACTAAGGCTCATTTTAATCTATCATCGGGAAATGTATGTAAGTTATCTCTCCAGTTATCTATTGGGTCCCACTATGAGTTGAACTGCATTCTGCCCAAATGAAGAATTTTACCAAATTAAGAATATTAATTGTTCTGTGACTTTGCGAGTGTGATACCATCACAAACAAAAACACAAAATCAAAAAAATGTTTTGTGATGTTATAGTGTGAAAACATAAAGAAAGTTCTGCACCATAGAAGTTTAAATCTATAAGATCTAAAAGATTTTCTGTTCACATTTTTAAAAAAAAAGATATTCACACCATGATCTAGACCCCTGGTGACATGAACATTTGAGATGAATGGGGGAAAATATTCTCCATCTCTTTATTTCAGGTTGTTTAAGTGTGGCTGGTCTACTTGTGGCAGTGAGTCCAGTGTTGACAGAGACTTACTTCAGCCAAATGATTGTATCTGGATTCTTTGGTTTCTATACGGGTTCTCTAGTACCATTGTCTTCCCTCATCACCATTGAGCTTCTTGGTATTGGAGAACTGGGCCTGGGTTTTGGCTTCTTGTCCTTGTTCCAAGGAATAGGCTATCTTGCTGGTCCACCTGTTGGGGGTAGGTATCTGCCTCTCTCGCTCTTACCTCTCTTTTTTTTTATCTTTCTCACTCTCTCTCTATGCATATATGTGCGTGAACAGATGTACATGTATATGTGTGTCTGTTTCTATCTATCCCTTAAATTTTAGCTTTGCATTACAAATTTAAAATGGATACTTTGTTATAAATGTTTTAGTAGTCTCTCAAATATTAATGGCTAGTATCACTTTCATTTTCATCAGCACTATGTCTGAAATATTGTATAGTGGTAAAGATATTGTCGATATATTTTATGGATATAATAAAAAACGAACAAGGAGAAAGTTAATTATTGCATGATTATACTAATTTTGTTTGCTGAGGAATAGTAACAGACTATGGAGATTATTGAACTCATGAAATGATGAATGTAATATTTAAGAATGGAATGGAATGCCATTACAAAATGAGTGTCACTGTAAGATTGAAGGGAATGGTTATCATGATTAGTGTATGAAATAGAAGTACATTTAAATAGTATGGAGCAGTAATGAATACAAATATTGCATCAGTTATCACAAATTAAACAGAGTAAATATTGTGAATGAAAATGGTAGTAAAAAGCTCTGGAATTTCACTTTTGTGTTTTTTTTCCTACAGGTATGTTTGTCAAGGCAATAGGATATGAGGCCAGTTTTGCAATGTCAGGTAATGTCAACCCCTCCTTCCCCTGCCTCCCTCCCCTCCACGCCTACCCCATTTAGGACAAGCAGTAGTTTCAACAACAGATTAAAAAAAGAAAGAGAAAACCTTAGACTTGTGTGCATTGTTTCACTTCTTGTGGCAATCCAGAAAAATGTTCCTTTCTGGACTTGACATATGACAAGAGTTTAAGATCTAATACAAGGTGGAGATGCATATGTCTGAGATTTTCATGGAAGATATGTCGCAGCCCCTCTCCCCCCAAAAGTTGTTATTTTACTTGGAATAATAGATCTATCTTTGATAGGTTTTATTTGTCAGGTGAGTGACGGTATTCTGTCATTGCGTCATAGTAGCTGCATTTATGATTTGCTGTCATTATGAAGTTAGAAAGTGGAATACATATTGACATGATAGATGAATCTAATGGCTGCAGACCACTTTATCACTGCTTTGTGTGTTTTCATTCTTTATCATTGCAGGTTGCGTTTTGATATCTGGTAGCATGCTGGCAATGATGATTGCCATCTTGCTGAAAAATGCATCTGATGAGGAAGACATTCACGACTCATTTGATGATCTGGAGAAAGCTCTCCGCAGAATTTCAGACACTGAAAGTGAAGGCAGTGGCTCTGATGAGGAGCCATCTCACAACGATGAAGAGAGCCGCCTCCACAGGCCATTCATCATTGGTTCTTTTCATGGAAGCCATCATCATGGAAGCTCTTTTCATGGCAGCTCACTTAGGAAGAAGGAGGAATCGGCTGCAGGCGGAGGAGATGCTTCATCGCCTCATGAACCAGAGAAAACAGTGGAGGAAGAGGAACAGTACGCCATGGAACTTGAGCCCATTGAAGAAGAGGCTTGATTTCTTCCTTCATTTCACTACTGCAATTTTTAATCCAGATAAAAATGAACTGTTGGATAACTTTCATCACATGGCACCTACGTTATGTCAAAGAGGAAAAAAGTGTGCACGCGGCTGAGGATATTGTGACACTTGCAGAAGATCAATGCAAGATAAAAGATAGATTGAATTGTATATTCATAAGAAGCAAATGAACATGTTCTGACTTACTTGAACAACCAGTGATGGGTTTGGTGAAGCCAGTGAGCACACAAACATAAACTGTTCTCATTAGAGTTATAAACTGCTTTTTCACACAGGCAGACACCTCACAATAGCATTTTTTTGTGAATCTCATACAGATCTTATATAGTTGTATGTTATATTCATTCAGGTGATGAGCTCCATTTTTTAGCCTTTTTTAAATACCAGATTTTGCCAAGTATGTCATCAGAAAAATATTATCCACAGTGAAGTGTGTTTTTGATCATAGAAATTTTAAATGGTTATAAGATAATAAGAAGTCAGTTTTAATTTTTCAACAAAGAATTTTTATTACATTCTGTTAGTGCAACTTCCAACTTCATGGTGTCAGTCTCAAGGAAAAGAAGTGTAATTGTTTGTGTTCAAGGTGATGACTAAGCCATGGATTTTGTTCTGTCCAGTCCTTTGGAATAACAGTTAACAATTTGAATTATTGCTGGTTTTACAAAATGCAATAATAATGTTGTGAAACTATTGATAATGTGAAACAGTAAGTGAGATCTTGCTTCTGGAGATGGGAACATAAAAAAGTAATGACTGAGTCCTCACTTTGAGGAAGAAGAGATCAACAGAAACTATAAATAAAGTATGCTATTATGTTACATAGACGAACAATTCTGCCGAAACAGTAATAATTGTGGGTGAAAAGGATTAATTATTAGTCAGTCTCCTGGATTAAATAACTGATATTGGTTTTGATTTGAAAATATAGGTCAGGTGACATATTGTTGTTTACTCTGTCACTATCCTGGAGTCTCAGTAAGCCCTGTGTGCTAGAATTTGTCACTAGACAAGCATCAAGAATTTTTTTTTATTAGCTTGCATAGTTCAGATCCATCAAGACATTTCACATCATCATATAATGGCAGCTCTACACTAATTATCTGGAGAAAACTTTGAAAAGGTTTGTATGGCGTCAGATGTGGTAAGATTAATTGATAGCAGCCTCACTGCTATCTCTTTGTTGTTTTTTTTTCCCCTTGAATACTAGTTTGTGAGCAAACCAGCACATTTGAAAACAATTTCTCCTAGAATAGATTTGAGAAAATGATTGATGCTTGGCAATTAATTGGAAGGAGCAGAGTTTTTTTGTGGTTCTTGCAAATAATGTGAGAATTTCTGCTTATAGTAGCCAAATGATCCCAGTTTTTGAGTTTATGAAAACGTATTTGAAAATTAACATTTAAGAATGAACTGTAGATAAATGAAGGATCACGTGACACCCAATATTGTTTTGAATAGTGGTATATGTCAAGAGATACAATATGCTGTTCAAAAATACAGATGCTGCTGATAATGCCATTTATTGCACTTTGCATGGCTGCTACCATAATCTTAAATAGTGACAGTACACAGATGTGTCATCATACAGTTTTGTAGTGGCCAAAAGCCTAATCTCACTTGCACCTCTCTTGTCAGTGCTCTATCAAGGTTATATCAAATATACTATCTCCCATTTTTAAGCTAGACATAAACATATAAACACTCTAAAATGGTTAAAACGAAATTTGCTGGGAATGGAAATCATTTCTATTTTGTTATATATAAAGAAGCTAAATTGAAACCGGCATGCAAGTTTATTATCGAATTACCTCTCCTGATTGAAGACCCATGCGACCGCACTGCTACCTTATGTCTTAAAGTCACTACATTTTCATTTTTGTTGTTCTTGTTGTTTTAGGTGTGCATACATATAAAATGTGTGATTACATAACTGTTATGTCGTTTCGTTTGTTTTGTCTCTGCTTTTTAAAAAAATAAAATTCTTCAAGATTGTAGACAAAGTGGAGTTTGGAATGGCATACTTTCTGCAGGTATCCAACTTTTTCAGTAAACCTTCATCAACTTCATGAATCAGTGCCCTTTTGAACTACAGCAATAAACCAACATGTTTAGTTTTGATGAATTCATCGATTGCCAGCCTAGATAAAAAATTAATAGCTTTATAGTGGTCAATTTGAAGCACACAATTTTCAGTATGAAATTGAAGGATACCTATCGACTTCTCAAAACTGGCTTTTAAGAAACACTGACAAGCACAACTGGTTTGACTGACTGAATGCCTGCAAGTAGAAGTGTGTGTTGTGTATGATTGAAAAGACAAAGGCCAGTCCATCCTCTGATATGGTTTAAAGTGTATTTGAGCCTTTCAACCTCCTTGGGTGTGGTTATCTCAGTTGATTCCTCCGATACTGTTGTTTGTGGCTATAAATAATGATGAAATCGTGATAGCCTCACATATGCACGGTAGTACATTACACTCTTTCACAGTTCACCATACTCGACTGGGGCCATGAGCGACAGGTGAGGTGTAAAACGGGGGACGGTAGGTGCATGATTTCTACATGTGTCAGGCTTAATCTTTCTTGTGTCATACTGCAGGGCAGTACAGCACATTGCAGGCGCCGGTACTTGACTTGCTCACAAACGATTTCTTTGTCGGGCTTGTTGTGTCATACTGCTGGGCATTGGGAGTGCCAGGAACGATTTGTTTGTCAGAGGAAACTGATCCGGTACCTGTCTTGGTTATGCTTAATATGAAAGAAAAGTGTGATTGGGGAAACGAAAACTGTTCGTTATAAGCTTAGTTTTCATATCAGCCCATCGTCTCATTTCATTGTAAGCATAACAAATTCCCAAAGATTCTTTCTTAGTAACACAAGTTTTGTTTTAAGCATTTTCTTAAGCATTTTAGAGTGTACATGCTTCCATTCTCACCATAAATGTCAAAGTGACTTGGTGAAAGAATGCAAAACATACTATGTTGTTTTCAATTCCATGATTACATTTAATACTATAAAATTAATCAAGGACTAAAACAATGCTCAGTAAGGTGTGACAGTTAGTTCCACAATTTTAAAATTATGATGCTTTGTGATGTGTTTGCAAAATTATGTGCATTGTTTCAGAACAAAAGTTTTACTCTCTTGATGACACAATGGAACAAAAGTTGGCATTTGTTGTTTGAAAACAAAAACCGTGAACTTGAAAGGGTGCAATTTCAGCCCAGGGATAGTTTGAAGACTTGTGTGCAGCCATAGGTGACCCATATCTTACTCACTTTCAACCGTCTCCATTGCCTTTTAGCTTGCTTGAAATCTTTTAAGTTGTTACTGTTTATCATGTTATCACAAAAATGTGTATGTATATATTATGTATATTTTTCTATCAGCCATATTCTACATTATTTATAAATTCATCATAAATGAAATATTTTTGTCAATTTGATAAGTCCTTTGCTCTTCAGTCAGCTTGACATGTGTGGTGTTCTGGGAAAAGTGCAAAATTGTGGGAAACCTGCTGTTTGAGTTCTTTGTTGTTTCTAAGTATTTCACCGAATATGAGTTTTTGAATTTTTAACACACCTCTTTTAGTGTCTTTTTTTTTTCTTCCTGTATATTTTTAAAGATGGCAGGGTTAGAGAAGTTTGGGGCAAAATGGTTTCAAGTTTCAGAAACAAATTTCATGGAGTTTTGGAAAGGAATATGTATAAACAATGCTCAGGCAAGTATAGGTCTAGTTAGTTTTCTCTCCTTCCTTTGTCCTGCATTGTGTTTCTTCCTTTTTCTGTACTTTTTTTGTCCTTTGTTTCTGATCTTGGTGGTCAGTAGATGTATTAAAAGTTGATAGATTATAGAGCAGCATCACCTTTATATCGATCATAAACAAACCAGCATATCTCATTGGATAGATATGATCATTTTGTTAGGTCAAGATAGATTAGGTCTTATAAACTCTCTTTTATGGTTACTGCTGTGAAAGTGCATGGAATGAAAATTATTAAGGCTGGGTTTAGAGCTGGCTTGGATTATGGCAACTGCACAACAATAAGCTTAGAGCTCTAGGAATATCCAGATGGCTCATACTATTTGGAGTTTTCCAGCAAATATTGTTATGCTTTGACTCTGATGAGTTTAAGGATTGGATTCAATCAAGATAGGGCTAAATTGGATTGTAATATGGCAAAACATAGCTAGATCTAGTCAAAGTGACCCAGTAAAGTAAGTTGAATGGGTTCATGAATTTTTTGACATAGTCATATATAAACAATTCTAGAAACACAAATAGGGGCAAAATTTTGTAAAGCACTCTTGAGATATTAGAAAGTTTAACTTTAGTTTAATGCTGAAATTCAATTTCCAACATGTGGTCCCAATTGGGATTTTTCCCAGACTGGCACACATATGATTCTTCTATTAGGCAGTCTTCTGATCAGAACTTGTTTGTGAATAAAATGTGAAGAAAATATTCCCTCAGTGGTAACAGCCTCATTTGTTATGCGCAATCCGTAGAGGAATTTCTACATATGTCATGCACAGTACATAGTGTAGAAATGCCCATGTGTTTTCCCACAGTATTCCAGGAATCCCATGCATGTGTTTTCAAGGAAATTAAACAATGTTTGCATACTAAAACGTCCATACGTGTTTTATATATAATGGTAGATTTTTGTTTTCAATTTGTTGGCTCTGCAAATATTAATAGTGAGATTATGCTGGTGCTGTACATGATTCTGTGAATATCTGAAATGGGCAGTGACTTCTCACTTCATGCCAGTCAGATGTTTTTACCTCACGTCTGATTTTTAAATATTTTTCTAAAATTCACTTTTCGTTATGTTTTATACCCGCAGCTGTCCCTCCTAGAAATTATTTTTTTGACATATTTGCTTTCATGTGAAGTTATCAGTGGGCAGCATTGTGCTCTGCATGTATGCTTAACCCCATCCAGACTCTTTAACAGTTCGTTTTACAATGTTTTCTAGGACATAGACTGTTGTCATCCTTCGTCTTTTTTCTTTTTCTTTTCTTTTTTTTTTTTTTTTGCTTATTCTGTATTGATTACATGGCAGTGTAAAAAATAGACAGCAGTACAGACTCTTCAGTTGCCTCTTTGCTATGACTCTTGAGGAGCATGTTGATATGTAAGAGATTACATATTTATATGCCTTCAGTTTGCAAGAAAAAACATTAGTCTCTGTAAAGAAAATAATGTCAATTTGGGCATAGCTTGGGACATAAATACCAGCTACCATCCTTTCACTTTTTGTCAAACACAGTGCCCTGATAATGGTACAGTTGTACATGTTTACCTGTGTATTATATGCACATGTTTATACATGTTTCATTTAGAAATTGGATGGGCTAAGCTCCATGAAGGCAAAGTGTCACCAAGGTTGAAAAAGAATGGTGTGGGACTAAATACTTGCCACATATTATGTGATTTGCCCAAATCATGGGAATAAACCTTAATTCAATATACTTCCTATTTATAATAGTAATTTTACTGGGGGGAGTTTTCTGTATGGATGATCTTTTCACAAGCTTGAACAGCTTGGAAAAGAATTCAAAATAGATAACCAAATAATGTTACTGTGTTACCTTTACCTACTGCTTGTTTATTTCTAGAATCTATTTTTATAGAGTGCACATTAATCACCATTAATATAATAACACTTGTCTTTAGTTGTAATATTATTTTTTTTTTTGAAATCCCATTTACTTCATTTTTATGGATGCTACTGCCAGTGAAATGGTCGTACTCCAGTTTATTTATGAATAGAGAAAGACTGTACATTTACAGTTTAGTTCTGAGGTGATGTTTGGTAGTTTGTACTAATCAGGAGTAACTACGACATTACACAGACTTGATTTAATAGAATCTTGCTCTTTATCAGGATGTATTGTATGCATTTTTTTTAAAAAGAGTTTTTATGTCAGTACTGCCAAGTCTTGAATTATTGACAAGAATTCTTGTGCCATATTTGATGTTGTGCAAGCTGATTTAGCCATGTGAAATATCTTGGCATACACATCCAGTTAAAATCATATTTATAATTTATTCTTTGTGGTATGACACAATTACCTCAAGTCTTCAAATTTAGATATTGAGAACTTCCATTTTCTCGATTAAAGACAATCATGTTGGAGAGAATATTATTATGTAAAGCTACTCCAAATCTTGCCTTGTTTCATTTTTTTTGGTACCTGCAGTACTTTGTATATTATTGCAAAAGGGTCAAGATATTTGTTTTGTTCATCCATTTTGGTATGAAGTTTAGATTTTGCCTCAGATTTCTACACTTTCCTTACATAGTGGTTTCTTGTTCAATTTGAGAATTTCCCTGTACGTGAATAAGAAGAGAAAAAAATAAGGGTATTTGATTTGTTTTATGAGAATAGACATTACATTGTCAGTTGTTTTTATACATTGTATATGGTTAGGTTTTTTGTTACTTTTGGTTTGTTTGTTTTTGTTGCTTCGTTTTTAGCTTTTGGTTTTTTTTTTGTTTTTTTTTCATAGTAGTATCACATTGCTAAATAGGCTCAAATATATTAGAGTGAATGAAGAGGAACAGTTGTTTCAAAGTTAAACTTGAATCTTTCTTTCTTTAGTAGTTTGCCGAGATCAGTTTTTCTGTGGCATATTATTTTAACACCTGGACAGAGCTTCTCTTTCCAATTATATGCTTGTATGTTGCCTTTTGCCGATTGAATTTAATGTAATTTGATGGTCAGATGAAAGTTGTATTTTTTACGTCATTAGTGCTTTTCATCTGTAAAAAATACTGTTTAGGAAAAAGTCTGCTGAGCTGAAATATTTCAGAAGATTTGAAAGTGACATTCTCAAAGAATTATCACTAAGCAGTTCATATTTTCACTTTACATGAGTTCAACCACTTGATATTGTTTTGCACCTCATGGACTTTGTCTCCAAGGACGTCTCATTTCGTATTTCAGTAACTGAAAAGCAAGTTTTGAGATTTCAGTGTTTATAATTTCAGTTACTAATTGACCAATTATTGGACATACCTTCAAAGTCGCAAGCATTCCACGAAATTTGGGAATTTTGAATTGTTATTTCCCCTTCAAGGTGAGCTAAAAATACGTACTATGCCACCATCTTGAGTCAAAATGACCAATAGAAATGCAGAAAAAATCTGCAAAGATCCCACGAAAAACCTCTTGTTTATAATAATTTGACATCAGTTTTTACTCTCTGGTGAAAAAAGTACTCAGACTAACTTGAGTGGGTTGCTTGTGACACCGACAACATTAATTTACAATGGTCTGATTTCTCTTCAAATGAGGCCATAACCTCAAGGTCTGCCCCAAACGCAAGTTGCGTTTAATGCCTTTTAAATCTGAATAATTTTATTACAATTTTTTTTCCTTTTTCTTTTTTTTTTTTTTCTAGTTTAAATTAACCATTGTTTTAAATGTTGCATGTTTGATTGCCATATATGAGAATGATAGCAATTGATCTGTGGATCTGTGATTTTTTTATCACACTATCACAAATTGCAACCTTCACAAGCAGTAGCTCATATACATTGGTTAAGATTACTTTGAAGTATAAAAAAAAAAAAGGATTGAATATGCAATTTGTCCTGTATTTCTAATGATATATAAAATGTCTTTTTCACAGCCCCAGCTGTCAGAAGACTATAAATAACCACTGCAAGTTTGACATGTCTCAACTGCAGCAATTGTTGCTTGAAAATCACAACCTCTTGCAATATATATATCGATGGTCTTGGGCACAAACCGTCTAACTCCGGAATTTGGAGCATTACTTTTATGCCTCAAAATAACTCACAAACACATGATCCATCATGTCTAAGAATATCTAAGCCCTCAGACCAATAGAAATGAGTCAAATTGTCCTGTGATCAAACCATCTAAGTCGGATATTGCTCTCAACCACTAAGTTTTTTTCCATCTCCTGTAAAATTTGTATTTTTGGACTTAAATGGTTGGTACCCGAGACCATCGATATTTGACCTTCTGTTTCTAGCAAAAATCAGAGCATGTTGAAAGAACTGACCAGACAGAAGTTCAAGCAGTGGGAGCATCAATCCCATAAACTCAGAACTCAGTCAGGTGATAGGAAGTATCTCTTTTCCCCGCGTTCTTTATTCACTGGTAAAAAAAAAAAAAAAATGAACATGAGTGTATCAATTTGAAAACTGGTGGATTTATATTGCTTTATTAAAACAATAATTTTTCTTGACATATCATGTCTTCTTTCCCTGAAATGCTTTAATCAACAAAGGAGCACAAGACAGATTATGATTCATGAATGTGAATGTTATTAAGCTGAGGTGAAAATACTAATGCTTTTGTTGAATGATAGGTTTCATTGTTAACCTGCAATTTAATTGCTGTGTAATTGAACCCTATATTTTTATTTATGTGCCATTCAACTTATAGTGAATGTTAGTCAAACAGCATTTGCTGAATTCTTTACCCATCAAATAGATGAATAATTATGTAGATATGTAGAAATTTATTATTTTAGTTTTAATTTGCTTTGCTTTTTGCTTTTTTTTTTTTTTCCTTTTTCTCTCCATTTTTTTAGTTTTTTTATTTACATATTTATGTGCATTTTGTTTTTTTCTGTGATTATCACATTCCACTAAGTGTCCTGCACACAGTGTCCTGTAGAAAACATCCATGCAGATCAGGGAAATTAAGGTATTAAGGATATGGAATATGGTGAAGAACATGATGTTTATGGGACAAACAAAGCAGATGATGCAACTACAGATTACCTACCTGATTTGGATACAGTTTAGGAGATAGGGGTAATATGTGACATGTAAATTGTACTCTTGTATCAATCAGTTAATAGAATCTATAACTTATGTCTCAGAAGTTCTAAAATCTCATTCTTAAATTTCATTTTTTTCCCCTTTTTTAAATGAAGAGACAATATGATTTAAAGTAAACATGAGTTTGAATAGTTGGATGCAGTCCCGTATCATAGGATTAGCACTCATGTCATTTATACAGCAAAAGATCTTCTTCAGTGTGGTGCAATTTTTTGACCACACATGTATTTGGAATGTGACATTTTTCCCTGATGCACTTGATACATGTGGCATTTTTTTGAAATTCATGGTCATATTAATTTCTATTAATAAATCTGTCAGAGAGGTGTTAATGCTGCTCAGGTCAATTGACATTCATTTAGATTGTTTGCCATCTGAGTCATTGGCATGTTCATCACTGTACCTTGTCAGGTTTTGCAGAAAAAGATAGTTTACATATCTCTATCATCAGTACTCCAGTTATCAACAACTATCCTAACATTCAATCCAGTGACTTGATGATCTCCATATGTTTGCTCACACAGTATAATGAATTCACATTGGTCTACATTTTAAGAGATTTTCTTAATCGGTGACATTCATTTTCAGTTTTCATTTGTCCGATATTTCTCTCGATGTTTGTTTTCATTTTTTTTTTTTAATTTATATATTTTTATCGTGGACAAATGCATATCTTATACACTGAATAATTATAAATCTAGAAACCAAAGCATACATAATCAGATTACTTTAAAGAAATATGATTAAATTTTTTTCTGGTTTAAATTTATTTTTTGAAATAGAACTATTTGACTGCTTTACGAGCATTTCAGTATTCTGCTAGGACTAAGAAAAAAGAGAATATTTATTTAGTGAGGGAGGATTTCTGAACCCATAGAAAAAAGAAAAGAATGTTCCAGGCATCAGAGAGAAATAATATTCCATCAGACAAGTTTGTACTATGTTTGTGAATGCACAAGTGCATTTTTTTTTTTTTCAAGATGACAGTTCTAGAGATCTACATGAGGTTCAAAATTAAGCTTAGGAAACAACAAAATGTGTGACCATTTTAATGTTAAAAATCTTGGAGGTTGTGATTTCACAAGTAGCTCTGTAAATGTGTTACTCACAGCATGCAGACATCAACCTAAAGCACATCCACTATAAACTTTGGGAATCTCAAGTGGAATGATTAACAAGTAATTCTTGACGATGCACAAGAAACAAACTTCATTCCAGAGAAAACCGAGATCTGTTGTACATGTTTGTAAATAAAGTAAATCCATCAGAAACCAAATGTTCATTGCTTACCATTCATCCCATCTTTAAAGGGAAGTTGCATGCTGTGCCCTTGATGATACACCAAGAAAAAAATTTATTTTATGAGAGGTGCTTATGAAAAAAATGCCATACTTCATAAAGTTCTGATACAATTACTGTTACAAAACCTCCTTTAGTTGTAAAACACTTACATTGGCCTTTTTTTTTTTTTTCGCTGCTATCTTTTGTTTTTGTTTGCTGTTTTATTTTGAAGATACCTATCTTAATTTTGAGTTGGTCATTATTGTTTTATTTCCTGATGTTTTTAATTATTCCGGATTAAATTACACAGAAATTGACATATTCTTTTTCTGGTTACATATATCTTGTGATTTTGTTTCCATATCATTGGTTTAGTGTTTTTGTATTTAATTATTCATGTGCAGTGCCATAAATAACAAAAACTGTGGAAACTGAAGTTACATGTATATCACTGGAGGATAAATGCTGATTCCTTAGATGCCATCCCTGGGCATTGAGTTTGCCTTTGGACTGCAGCCCATCATTTACTGAGAGGGAGAAGAATTCCTAACTTTTTCTTCATTGCATGCCAGTATACCAATGCCATTTTGATCATTTTTTTTTTTACTGCATTATAAATTGCATTGTTTCAAATTCTAAATCCTATATGTTCATGTCAATTATTTAGATTTGAAAATTTGAAGACTTGTGGTGCTATGAATAAACTCTGTGTGATCAGAATCTGAAATTATGGCATAGAAAGAGTTCAGAAAGAGTTAACTTTCCAATATGATGAGAGAAAGAAAGAAGCAGAAATAGTGGCAAAAGTGTCATGCTTTAATTTGTCATTAACTCCCATTTACTTTAGTGTGACAGTGTTGTGGGTTTTTGCACAGAAAAAAGGAAGAACGCTTTCACAAAGAAAATGTTTCAATTATTTTGATTAATCCTTGCTGCTGTATTTATGACCAAGGAAAATGTACACAGAATCTAGTCAAACAGGTTTGTCTGTAGAGATACACTGGGCAAGAGCAAAAGACTGATTATATTTGACTTATGAAATATAAGAACCATGAAATTGAAGCAGCAAGCTTTGTCCTTGAAAGCAGTAGTAAGCAAAGAACATGAACAATGGAAAAAAATTTTTTTTTTTTTTTTTTAAACTCCTGGGCTGTTGCCAGATCTCATGAGCCACAATACATATATTCATATTGTGTTCATTCTCTTTAGATTTTGTGAGCATAACTAAAACAAGTATTAACTGGTTTGAATTGTAACTGGAGATGAAGAACAATAAATTCAAATTTACATGCAGCATAGAGTCAGATCACCTCATCTCTTCTTATTTTTTTCTTTTCAATAAGTTACATTATAAATTAGGCCTTTTAACCTCCTGTGGGTGGTTATCTCAGTAAGTTGTCTCTTGATTACTTTGCATTTAAGTATCTTGTTTATGTCTGTGTAGAAGAGTAATTGTAGATGATATTTTAATCAGTTCATGCAGAATTGTAGTTATAGCCAATAGTGTGTCAAAATTGATTGAGGAATGAAAGATGTGCTTTAAACACTTAGTTTCATTTCATTGGCCTCTCAGTAATTATGATTTGGTTTAATTGTTCATGTTCATGTGTCCCAACTGAGTTTCACCCAACAGTGCCATTGAATTGAGCTTTATGCAACAAATATTTGGCCATCTTTACTTTTCCAATATGCTGTCCAAATGATTGATTGAAAGTTATAGCCTATCTGAAGTTTGGGCATAAGTTAAACGAGGTTGGTTTGTACACCATGAAAACGTAAAGTTTAAACACCTATGTTTTTTATTTGTTCATTGTGATACTATAAAGACTTTGTTCAGTATATTGAACAGATTGCATATCCATTCCCATCGTCTTGGTCTCATTTTCTTTATTATCATATCATTCAGCATTCTGATTTTGCTATGTTTTGTAGTTTTCATAAGTGTGGTTTGGCTGCTTTAATTTGTTTAAGGGAAGAAGAGAAATGAAATTTTACAAATAAAAAACATTGACTTAATTTTACTACTTCTGTTTTTGATCTGTGAATAGGAATGCTTGAACAGATAGTTTTCATCAGTGACAGCTTATAAACTCATTAGGCACTTCAGGACAAAGAAAAAGGTCTACTGTTTCAGGTAAAAAAAAAGGTCTACTGTTTCAGGTTAAATTCAACATATTCTTTATATTGACAACAGCTTCAGGACAAAAAAAAAAGTTTACCGTTTCAGGTTAAGTTCTTTATATAAAATGCCCCTATTGAACTACTCAAACACGTTTCTGAAAGATACAGAATAAATCTGTAATCTGTAAGTTTGTGGTTACATGTATACATATCTATGTAAATTATAATGAAGCTGTGTTCCTCATTAAATTTTTTGTGTCATTTTTTTTGTTTGTGTTGACCTGTCATTTTTGTGATCATCGACTTTGCATCCATTGTCTGTTATACTGCAGAATAAAAGAGGAGTAGGCGTTTGAGGTATGCAACATTTGAATGTGCTGCGAGTCTTTGAACAGAATGACATGAGTCAGAGACCCCGTACGGGTTGTATTCTGTGTGGTGTTGTATGCACTGCAATGTTAAAGCAACTCTTTCACTTGGGTCATGAAAGATAACGTAAGGAAGACACTGTGAAACAGTTTTCCTTCATATGAATTTCTATAATGTATGAATACATGAGAGCGTGGCAGGAAGTCATGACCTTTTGTCTGTTGTTTACATAATCACATTCAACACTTTTTAAATTGATATTTAGTTTCTTTCCCTCAGAGGTTTTTAATTTCTTTTAATTTTATTTTTTGTCAAATTGTGAACTGATATTGTTAAAGAATACAAATTTTATGCTCTCTTTCAAAAGTTAAAACTGATGGTGTGAACAACTGGCTAAGAGTCACAACCTTTAGTACAGTCTCTTACATGTGCACAAAATCTTAAAATTGTACCCCTGCTTTCTTTTTTTCTTTTTTTTTTATACTGGAGTTCAGTGTTGCAAAACAGCTTTGTTTTTTCTCCTGTATATATTAATTTCATCACCTCTGCCATGGAAGTTATTCCTTCTCTTTGCTGTGAATTAGAACAGAACTAATCTTGTGCCATAAATCGGCAATCATTTCCATCATGTTCCCATTTTGTTGACGTACCGGTACATGTCGTTAAATGTAAGTATGGGACCGGCTTTGTTTTAATCTATCTGGCAGTTAGTAAAGAAGGGGAAAAGGGTGTGAAGATGGCAGCAAAAATTTGTAATCATTATAATTATGTAATAACATGGACATCAAAGTATGCAAAGCCATTATCTATTCAGATCAAAATCAATGGTCTGCAGCAGTTTATCAGATAATCCATTCGCTTATTTCAGAAACCAGATGTCATGTATTGCAGTGAATGTGATAGTCACATGAACAGGTGTTCTTAAATATTAAATTCTCAGATAACATTTCTTCAGCTATCTAAGTTGCTTCCCTTTGTCAAGTACAAGAGGGATAGCAGAAACATTGTAAAGAAGGAAAAAAATCACATTTCCTCTGTTATTTGAAATGTGTGAAGCAAAAAATTACTTAAAAAACTTATGATGAGAAAGAATCATTTCTGTTATATAATGAATCTTTCAGAATGTTCTATTCAATCCTGTTTCAAATCAGCAGTGAAAAAGTGATTTCTTTTCCTTTCTTAGCAGTATCTGTGCTCTCCCTCAGTGGGAAATAATATGGATGTGACTGTCAAAATAGCTCAATATGAATGTGTAGTTTGGCAGTTATTGGTCAAAAACCTTGCATTCACATGTGTTTTTGCCAGTTTTTATCATACATGTCAGTTTCATATTCAGTGCATTAGTATAGGTGATATTGATTCTCTTAACCAAATAACACTACTTGTAACTCTTCACATAAATCTTAATGTGGAATTTTGAGTCGTATCATCTTCTTAGCTTGCCATTGATACTAAAAGAAATATTTACACCACCAAGTTTTTTTTTTCTTTCTTAATGCCATGATTTCATAATTTTGTGGGGGAAAAAAAAAAGATTTCTTTTAGGGCAAGAAAATATTACTGTCACAATATTTGTAATTTTGTTGTTGTGTTCCGATTTGTTGCTGTTTTTAATTTTTCTCAGTTCAGTTGTCTGTTGTCTGATATTTTAGAAATCACTTTTGAAATCATTTTGTGAAGTCTGAAACTTGTTTTGTTACGTATTTTGTGTGTATTTTCACATCTATTGTTATGTTTTGATGAATTTGTCTTGTAAATAAAGTGTGAATATTTTTCCATCTACATGAGTCTCGATCTCAGGTTTTATTTTTCTTCACGTTGAGACTTTGCTTAAATCTAAGATCTCACGCCCAGAATGCTCAGGAATTGGCGCTATGGGATGATGATGTGAAAAGGAGCAATGGGAATTGTTTTTTACTGGCCCTGTTATTTCCCCTTATATCCTTTTGCCAGACACAAAAAGGGTATTGAACCAGCACTGTAAAGAGAGAAAAGATATCACTTTTGTGCTCTTTATTTGAAACATATGTCATGAACAATTCAGAAAAGAACACAAAAAATCATGATGTAAGGAAAATCTTTTGTTTTTATAATAATTTTTTGTTTGTTTGTGATCAGTCTTTCAAACAACAATGAGAAAGGTGATGTTCTTTGTCCTAAAACTGTTTGTTCAACACCCTGTGTGTCTTGCAAAGAGAGGTAATAGGACTGGTCAAAAACAATCCTTGTTTCTTAAGAAATGATATGGTAAAACTGTCTTAAGTTTGGATTGGGTGTGTATCTTGAATCTTTGAAAGTGGTGACAGGCGGTGATGAAAACTATGGCGATAATAAAAATTTAATGATATGAAAAGCTTTCCGAACCATTGACTCGATAATGCTAAACTGAAAATACATGTTATATTTACGAGGTAAGGTTGTTACATGTTTAGGTATGGAGGAGACCAGGAATAATAGCCACTATTTTGCAAAAGAAAGTAGCGTTACATGAGCTATGGACACAAGATTGCTAGAAATCTACTTCTCATGTAGGCCTATATTAATATATTAAACCATCAAATATTCCGTATACATAGTATGGAATGCTATAGATAATCTGCATAACACATGTAAGCTTATTAGAGCTTCGCATATCCCTAGTATTCCAAAAAGCTGGCTTAGTCAGTTCCTAAGTATCCTGGCATGGAAACGGCCAAGGTGAATCACATTCACAAGATGCTTTAAGCCTATTATTGTGAATAGACGCAACTGGACTGAGAGCAAGAGTGATGAAGCATGATATACATGTAGTTTTGAAAACCAATACTGTAGACACGGGTGGGATGTTGTAGTGGATTATAAGAAGGGCCCGTTACAGTCATGTAAAATCCAAACTTATACGACTACGACATAATATTATAATATTTGTATAAAGACCCACCAACGGAACAGGTGGGTCTCTTCACACCTAGATCTATAGGGTTTACATGGAGGTACTATTGGTTTTGTGAAGAGTGAATGCGATGATGAGCGCTAGCATTGCCAGAACAATGGGTGGAGAATTTGGGGTTACTATTGTAAATCATTGTGGTGCATAGATCTATATTATTAATTTATAGCTGAACAAACAGGTAACGATTTCAGCTTGATTGGCTAAGCCTGTATGAAAATAGATGACATGAGAGATGAATTTATGTGCATGCATTAAATTATCTTGACAATTCAAATACCCATGACTCAGGAAGACATCCATTTATTCAATGTATAATAATGGATTTATTTTTCCTTTCGTGCCCGGTGTGCTAGATCTGAAAATGAAATTTAAGTGTTGCATTCTTACATTTCAACCGAGCAAATTCATGTACATACGTCAAATAGATATGTGGGTTACTGATGTGCCCAGATAGATTTCTGTGCCAATGGGAAATGAATATGACACCCTCACAACTCAGCAAAGACGTGCACGCAAAATTATACACAAGTGTGGGCAACCAAAATATCCCCATATTTTTTCTTACGTTTAGGATCTTTTCCTCAACAACAGTGTCTTAATTTCCTCTCTTTCGTCTTCATCTCTCTGTCTCTCTCTCTCTCTCTCTCTCTCTATCGATCTATCTATCTACCTATCTAACTGTCTGTCTGTCTGTTTATCTATCTATCTATCTATCTATCTATCTATCTATCTATCTATCTATCTATCTATCTATC
>JBCEWB010099907.1:0-12165 GCA_039654565.1 Peronia peronii
GGTTTTTTTTTAAGGTTTTTTGTTCCCCCCCCCCCCCCCCCCCCGGCACTAAACATATTTTGAAAACAAAAATGTGAAAGAAAAAAACTGTACCCGATAGCCCCCCCCCCCACCTCCGTCGCCTCCGATCCCCGGGGCACAAAACACATTTTTTAAAAAAATGTTTCAAAAAAAAAAAAAAGCTGTGCCTGAGAGAAAATCGGCGTGCCAGGCCAATTCCGCCAAGGTCCATCTGGAAGAAGGCACCCCCAGAAAGTGGGCTCCACTTATTGATGGAATTATCGGCCCTGGCTAATGTGCCCACTAGACGTTTTTGCTGAGCCCGGCGTCTACATAAGAGCGATTTGACATCTTTCGGCAGGAACCCCGATAAACATCTTATCCAAACCGAATAGCTCTGCTCTGCCCTGCAGATTACATATTGCCTGTTACCTGACGTGGCAAAAGAAAAGCCGGACAAAACGAAGTCACGCGTTTCAAACATCAATCGACGGCTTCTTCAAGAGTTCGGCTGAGAGCGAAATTTGAGGTGAAGGAAATTATGAATTCTCCATAAACATGTCTATAAGAAATGAAAAGGATGAAAAGCGAAGGCCGATTTTTATTGAAAGTGTTTGTAGAATAACCGTGTTCGTCCTGTTTAATGCGAGGCTATAAACAGTTTGCACCAACTACCGACCGATAGGAATAACGTGGATTTTGTCCACTCTTTGGTTGAAGAAAGACGACATTTCATAAATGAGTGCCTGGCGGCGTTATTAAAATGAGCGATTGAGGGCTACATAGTGTTGCAACGTCTCTCCTCTCTTTCTCCCCAACCCACTATCCTTTTCAAGCTCTATACATACACTGAGAGGAATTAATGTATCTCTTGTACGCACATAGGCTGCTTTTGTCAATGTCTGAAGAATTTTGGTTTGCCAGCTCCAGTGTTTCGACTGCGCGCTCACATGTGTATTTATATATATTCAAACCTATAAATGCTTCCTTCCTTTCTTGATTTTATTATTACTTACGTCCTTAAGTTGGATTTTTTTTTTGTTTTTAGTTTAGTTTTGTTTTGTTTTTGTTTTATTTTTTTCTTATTTTATTCATTCATTTATTTTTAGTTTTTGGTTCCTGTTTTTTCAAGACAAGCTTCAAAATTTGGGTCAAATAAATTGATTAATTTCTCAAAATATTAGGTTATAACTCAAGTTTCTTTCCCCCTCCAGTTCACCCCCAATCGACCTCTCCCACCAATATCGCCATTCCCAGCCCGTCTATCTGTTCATTCAGGATAAGCAACTCATGTATCGCAGGGGTCAAGAACAGAGAAATGAGCCGTGCACGTGTCTCGTGTGAACGAGGGAAGAGATACAGTAGGGAGATGGGGAAACAACGGCACGATCGGCCTACTCCATAGCACCTTTGACCAGTAATGTGCTGCCACAAGCTGAATCATATCGGATAACATTCTCCTTGACGCTGTCTCGTAACAGTGGAGCAGGGAATTTCGGTCACAACACACACACGCACACACACACACACACACACACACATACACACACACACACACATAACCAACATCGATGAAAACGGATGTGGCTTATACGGCTTTTTAGAACCTCAGGAAGGGGCCAAGGGAACGAAGAGAGACCTTTTAGTCTTTTCAAACCTTTTTGCAAACGAAAAGAGGCTTTGAATTCTTTTCACATTGCTATTTTACAAGGAACAGACAGTCTTGTGCTATCACTTGGTATCTTTGCTAACTCATTCAGTGAGGATTTTGTTATTGTTGTTGTTAGTTCTTGGTGGTTTTTCTTGTTTTGTTTGTTTGTTTGTTTGTTTGTTTGTTTGTTTGTTTTTTTGTTTTTATTTTTTTTTATTTTTTTTTATTTTTGATTGGTTTGTTTCTGAAATTGCAAGATATCCACAAATCTTTACAAGGTGGGAATTCACACTGGAGAAAAAAGCAATCAAATCGCATTACGTATTTCAATGAAACGGAGCTAAAGAAAAGGCAAAATACTTACCTCAGTCTCACAGACGAATCACAATTGATAAGAGCCAGGACAACATAATATTCGCAGCAAGTTTATTTCCACTGCCCACGGGATAGCGTGTGAAATGAGGAAAGATCACCACAGACCACTTAACTAGTCTAGCACTTCAAAAGAAAAGTCCCTTAATTACTCGCCCTGCGTTTTAACGACTCACCACGATCCGTGATCACTCACACCAGTGATATTATCTCCCTTGAATACAGGCGTCCGCACAGAGTACATTGTGGTCTCATTGTTACCAGATCTCAAAGAGCTATGCAGTCCGATTATTGCGCTCACCGGGACTATCTTTCCGAACAAACACAAGTTTTCGTGTGTGAGTGTGTGTGTGTGTGTGTCCGTGTGTGTGTGTGTATGTGTGTGTGTGCCCACCCGGGCCCAATCACCGGTGCGCGCGTAATGTTCGCGCTGTGAGCTCCTCAATTATTCACCCACCCGTATGAGGCGCTCGCCGTGAGTCGGGGAGTCGGGCAAGTCTACCAGGAGCGGGGCGTTAGCTCCAATTAAAAGGTGTCGAAATTTATTTACTGGCACTGCGCAGGGCCGACATGTGATCTCTGGAGCCCCCACCTACTTGGCCCATCTTTCTCTCTCTTGCACCCTATCCCGCCGGCCGTTATAAAGGCCCCCCCCCAACCTCTCCCCTGCTCTGTACCTTATAATAACCCTCTTTCCTCCCCCTAAGCTCCCAATTCATCTTCCCTTCTATTCACCTATCTCACAGCTAAAAGTGGAAATGCACATTTAAAAAAAAAAAAAAAAATCAGTGAGTTATAAGCCTGTGCCTATAATACAGTCACCTCCATTAACCGATATCTGACGAGAAAGTGAACTTGTTATCTATCCGGACTGTTGGATGAGCACTGGCAGTGTCCATGTACAGGCGCGAGTGTGTGTGTGTGCGTGGTTCTATGTGTGTGTTTGCAAATGTGAATATGTATGTGTGTGTGAACGTTTGCGAGTGTGTGTGTGTGAGTGTGTGTGTATGGGCGTGTGTGTGTGTACATACATCCACGAAGAAGTGCGTATGAGCGGGAGGAAGGAAGAGTGGGTATCTGTGATACCGAGGTGGCTGACGACCTGTATCTTTCCACCCGAGGTCCATACTTGTCGCCGATACGTTGTTTTTGCCCCGTTAGCTACAGGATTGCTTATAAACAGTGTCTTTTGTTAGATTATCCAGTGGGTGCACGCATTGTCCCGCCCTTAAGCGTTTATAGGTAGCTCTGGATTAACAAAAAAAAAGCATATCCGAGACATTCCTTTGCTGTTCTTCGGCTTCTTTCTTCTGCCTCCCTCTCCCTCATAGCTGTTCTGTTCTGTTTAGAACCCCAAATCTCCACTCTCCCCCCCTTTCCTTTTTCCTCCATCTTCTCTTCTCCCTTGCCATAGCTTCTCCTAGACTCCATAGTACTTTCACAAAACTTTTTCACGATACTTTGTATCCGGAATTCTTTCGAAATATAATACAAAGGTTGACAGAGAGAACTTTCAATGGATAATAATGTAGAACTTTATTATTTTTTTCTTTCTCGTATTAAGGCATAAAGTGTCATTTATTTCTTAAATAAGATACTTTGTACCTGAAACTCTTTCCAAATAGAATACAACGTAGAAAGAGAGAACTTAATATTTTTTATTTTTCTTTCTCGTATTAAAACATGATGTGTCATTTACTTCTTCAATAAGAAAATAAATATCACTATAAGAACCCCGGCACTCCTGCAAGTTCAACTAATATTTTTAGGAATAAATTGCAGATAACTTCTAGTGTCACTTAATTTGCTAAAAACTGCATTTTCTTTACACACAACACCCCTTTTTTTTTTTCATCCGGACGTAAACGCGCTTGCGTTGAGTCCAACCTCACAGTTTGTTTCGTCGTACCAACAATCTGCCGAGAATAGCCATCCGCAGGTGGCCCAAATGCGTAAAGAGACCGTGATCATCATGACAGAAGAGAAATTATTATACTGAATCTAAATGTCGAATTTCCCGAAACAGAAATTTTCATGAAATTAGACGTTCTGCCAAAGGGCTTGAGTAGACCAGACTTCTCCACGGGAGTTCAGGTGGGCTGATTACACAGCTGGAGAACTGACGCTGTGTTTCATGAGCACAATCATTATTTCATTATGTCAAGGCTCAGCCGGCAAATTGACGAGCGTTGTTCTTTGCCAAAACCTCGGCTCTCTCAGCTATCAACCCCAGCAAGTATATGAACATTACTGCCGCACTTTACCACTGATAGCCAAGTTATAGCTATCATATTATGACAAAACGCCTCTTTCAGCTTAGATTGTTGTTTTGATTATTTTTCTTTCACACCTATTCAACTGCAATTTTCTACAGTATTAAAAACTAATCTGAAACGTCCTTTCATGCTCTTTAAAAAAAAAAAAAAAAGCATTCAAACAAGCATATAGATAATCAGAAAAACAAACAGATAAACAAACAAACAAAACAAGTGAACAAACAAACCAACCAAACAAACAAAAACAAAAACTGATTTCGGTTACTTTCAGTCTTAAGCAAGAGGTCGCACTTTTAAAAGTAAATCATAATTTTTTCAGTACAAAGTTATCAGAACAAATGCATTTTGTGGAAATAACGTTAAATGGGGCCAGAAAACAGATCTGTTCCAAATACCAGAGATGCTAAACGAGCAAAAAGTTTGCTACATAAAAGTATATCGCGGTTGTTAGGAAAGATGATGGAGAATTACAATGCTGAAAAACTGGCGCACTTTAAAGATGTAGATCGTATATTCAGCATGGCAATGTCTTATCTGTTGGGCTGGTCCTCTGTTACGCTCAGAATCATTCCCGATGTCTGCATATAGTCCGGATCTTTTTTAAGCCACCACTGTATCAAACTCGCGCTATTGTATATGGAAACGCAGAAAAACGCTTAATTTAATAGCCAGTTGTCTTTTATGTAACTCTACTAAACATGGAATCGGCATAACACGGACGGGTAATAAAATAAGCAGGGTAGATTGTGCACCAGGTTTACATCATGCATGAGCTAGGGACGGCTATGGACTTGGTTAACAAATCATTATGTTGTGTAGGAGCATTACTGGTACAGAGAGAAGAGCAAAGATTATGTGCATGTTGTATTATTCATGTGGCAAACAGTGACGGACTCAAAATCTTATGATTCATTTCCAGCCCACTAGCTGTTTCCCATAATCAACATTATCTGGTGTGCAAAGTGCAACTTCTAGAATACGCCATTTTTCTATTATTTTAAGTTCTCTATGGCAGATCACATTTCTGTCCATTCATTCCTGTCTTCTCAACAAATTTTTATTCTCCTCAATTTTTCTGATTTCTCTCTAAATAGCTCTCAATGTGGCCATTGCAGGTTAAACAAAGGGGGATAACTCATACTGACTTTCTTGGCACCAGTTATCGAACTTTGGCTATTCTTCTGTGAGCCTGTCAATGTCCACAGCTTACACAATGTCCACAGGACACAATATCCTCTTAACGCAATGTCTACATGGCACAATGTTTTCCCACTGCGACGTCCACATCACAGAATGTCTATCTCACACAGCTAAAACACTCTTGCTCTGGCTGGTATGAGGAATTTTCAGACCACCTGATTGTATACATTTTAGATACCCCGTAACAGAAACCCACTTCACTGTTTGTAACAGCAGCTCTTCAGGAAGTAAACAGCGCGGCGTGTGGCGATGGAGTTGCTGGATCAGCCGCCGTTGGTCTCAGGAAGTTTACCGTTCTGGGGTAACAACTGATTTTAAACTTCCTTGATGGGCCATCCACACTGCCATACTCCGACCAAATACGGCACGTGCCATATTCGTCTGAGCCAAGCTATAAAATACGATCAGATAAGATTAAATAAGATAACTCTCTTTGTCCTCGAAAGGAATTTACTTTCACATTCATGAAATATGGTATGCATATAACATACATTCGCACCCACTTGCATATACAGACTTAAATATCACGAACAACACAAGGTAGTGCCATTATCTCAGTCTGTCTCATACAAAATAACTCATCCCTATAATTTGTAATCTCTCTTTTAATCTTAAAACTTAGGTTGTTCTGAGTTTATTTGTGAAGGGTTGCTAGCACGAAGAGTTTGTGAAATTGACGTGTTCTTTACCACGACAGGAATATGACGTACAAGTCACATCCACGGCTCAAACCAGCTGGTTGATTGGCGGTTAATTATAGAATAATCATGTGCCTTGAGGAGTAAATGAGAGGTGAAGGACAGTAGTCGTTACACTGGCGTGTTACATCAGTCAGTGTTACTGCTCTTCAGTAAGTCTCAGATTCCTTGCCATTTTCCACCAATTATATCCCATATCATATGAGTGTAACCTATACAATCTGTTTGTCAACACTGAAAGGATTTATACAAATCTGATTTAGTAAGTTCATTTCCAGAACAAAAATATTCCGGCAACATTTAAGTGAAAAGGTCAAAGACTACCCGAGACAAACCATAGCGAGCTCTGATATTGTTAAGATTCCCGTTCACGTCACCAGCACTTCACATTAGCTTTCCAACATTGCTCACCTTTTGATAGTTCTCGCCATGTGGCCTCTAACCGCTGTCTTGTTCTTGATGAGCACAACTTTTATGTGGCAGTTTTAGAATCAGGTAACTGATGTCAAGCAATGCTATCAACCGTCTGTGTGAGTTATAACTTAAAAACCGTAAAGATGGGACATTATGAGTATGATAGATACGGCACAAAATGCAGCACAGATTTAAAGATTATCTTGTACATTGACTGCATATTTTATGTCCGTTATTTTGTGAAGAAAAATGCACGAAGACAAAGAGTTGGCTTATGTCAATGGAAGAGAGAACACATCATGTTCTTGCTGCCACAAACAGGCGTTCGTTTTTTATTTCCCAGACAGTTGTTTGTCCTTCCTTTTAAAACTGCCTCTCAGGCTTGTTTGAACATTCAAGGCGAACTTTTTTGCATTTCTATCTTAACTCTTACAACTGCTAAGCATCTAAATAATGCAACGTCCGAGGTTTAAACAACAATTTGGAACGTAATTAATACATGATCCAACCCGTGGCAAGACATGTCATAGCAAAAATAAATTTTTAATTCAATGTGCAATGACTATTAAGGGATCATTGCTTTTTGAAATGGGGAAGGCACTGGGATATGTGTGTAAGAGGTTTAGCACTCATAGGGTTAACAGCCATTTAAAAGCGTCTGTAATTAAGTGTTTAGAACAAAATATCTGGTTTTAGAAATTCCCGGAGATGATTTTCATGTCTCGTTTGTGAGCAAGAACACCATCTATGAAGTTTCATGGCAGCCCTCTTGGCTTAAATAGACAGTTTGAAACTGATGGATTGTTTGTATAGGCCATGTGAAATTTATCTATATAGGATAGAACGATCTTACCACAATCATTTTCAGTTGGTAAGTTCGTGTTTCTTAATCTAATCAAGAAATGACAAGTTTCCTGGCTCAATAAAGTCACTTATAGCACATAGGACGAAGAGTTTGGCAGTTTCAAATTTCGATTTAAAAAAAAAAACGGAAAAAACGGGATTTTTGCAAAAGTAATATCTTTCAAGAGCTTCAGAGACATTGCCATTTTAAGTACATCTCAACATCGCTGGATAAAAGCGGTTTAAATAGTGAAAGAAATGACTATCAGCTTACATAATTGAAATTTCAGCTATTTGTCAAGACAGTCCTGATTTAAAAAAGGTGAAAAAAGAGCCACAGAATAGAATATCAAGGACCATTTCAAAGACTAGAGACTCATTTCTACTGTAATATTTACGGTTGATATCGCATCAAACTATGTAAATAGTCTTTGCTGGCAAAAGAAAAAAAATGACTATGTGAGGAAAATTCGGACAACATTGCAAGGATAGAATCGTATATGATACAGTCTGTGAATATACGGTAAAAATGATGCTGTGGGGTTAGTTTGAATCAGAAATAGAGGAAAATGATTCGCCGGATACATTGACAGGCCATCATTTCATTGGAATGAATCTTTTTTTTTAACCTTTTCAGTGGCAAACCATCAAATGCCAGCTTCTGACATCTCCTGTGTCATCGCTCTCTCACCTCGCCAAAATTGATCTCATCTTCAAACACTTAATCCACTCGACTCTGCCCTAGATCAGTCGCCGAACGTCCAGACTCGGGAGATGGTAGTCAGAAGGAGACGGTAACAATTCGAGCTCCGAGATCGAGCCATCGCTGTCAGCAGTGACGACTTCGTCGTCAGACGTTTGAGAAAATCGGCCACAGTTATCTGAGAGCTGGTGCCATTAGCACGCGCCCTGATGAAAGATGCTCCCCAAACGCGCGCGCTGTTGATGAGAGATCCACGCCGGTGTATGACAAGCTGGATTCGACCATCGTGAGCTCTCTCTGAATCATATGTGGATAAGATTAATTATGGAGTTTTATATTTGATGCAATTCCATACAAAAACAAAAACAAAAACAAAAAAAAACTCAAAAGACACACACAAACTAATGAATGCTGGGCGCTTGAATTCATTTCCATATTTACGACACTGAAACTGATATTAATACTGTTGATGTACTTACAGATCAATATGTCTGTTCACCAAACTGCGTTTGTACATTGACCTGTTTTGTATATCGAGTGTTTGGTGTCCAACATCTGAAATTGTGACTCAGTGGTTATGAGGTCATCAACTTACTACCCTGACTCTTTCATCTTTACTTTAATTCCATTCAAACACGTGTATTTTCTACCGGAAAGGATATGATTCACATTAATCCTCTCACTGCCACGGTCAGAACACGGATATTTTGAAAAAAAAAATATTTCAACTGTGCGATTCATACCATTGCACTTTTTATTCAGAGGAAACACAAGATCTCGGTTGTGGTATCGATGTTTATCCTGAAGACAATAATCACTAGTTGTAACAAATGGGATAACAATGTTTAACAATCAAGGCTCTTGCAGTCAAAGAAACCGCATAGAATTCTCTCTCAGACTCTTCATTTTTCTGCGGATAATGTAAAAATTCGCCATCGGCAGCTTTCTGTGACTTAACTGACCATCACCGAGCTTTCCTTAAACCTCTTGGAATAGATGGTTTTTGCACCAAGTGACCAGTCCCTAGCCGTACATCATCCGTCCCACCCCCTCAGCACCTGACAAATAACTTCTAATCTTCTGAACTGTGTATGAGATCGTCTACTTCTGCTCACCAGACAGAAGCCTTTGTCCAAAAACTGATCGGTTATAATCATAATCTGGGTTATTTTTCCAACGGTCAAAGTGAGAAAATAAAAGGAGCAAGTAAATAATAATATTCTGACTGTAATTCAGACATCCCTTGGGCCCGTGAAGGCTTCACAAATATTCTCTTCCAGACAAATCCATGAATACACAATTATTTTAAGTGTCTAAGCCAACAGACATATTATCGCAAACAATGAGCAATTATGCATATAATATTGGAACATCAGACAAAAAGAAGGCGTGGCATGAGACATAATTGACAATTACATAGGAAAGTCTCTGGTCCTCGGGGAATTCTGTTTGTTTTCCCCAAATATTTACTTCCAGGGCTTGTGTGCATCTGTAATAAAATATCTCAGACGAGCTCAGCAAAGTTTGCATGCATGTTGTTCTTCAGACACTACAGGACGCAGAATTCAGAAATTCTGTGAGCAAATTTATTGTGCTGTACCATCAAACCGCGAGAGCGCCATTTTTTCTCCCGTTTTATTTATGTTTGAAGTGGGTCTTCTTGATTTCATGCTCATTTTACGCATTACATCTTATTTCACAGGATTGGCAGGGCGTCACAAGAGGCTGCCAGAACGACATTAATTAACTGTTCCTATTAAACAGGAATGCCATAACTATTTTCTTTTGAGATTTATCATTACAAAGAGACAATTTTAACAAATATAATAAAGAATCTCCCGAATCCGGTTTCCCTTGAAACCAAGGGAAATAACAATAATAAAGAAATGTTCAATGGTGTTTCTTAAATGTTAGGAGCTTTTCCTTACAGTATGACTGAAATGCAAAAAAAAAAAAAAACAGGTAAAACCATAGAATTTCGTATAAATGGACAACAGTTGCTGTTTTCGTAATATATGAAATACTGAGAATTGGAGTAAGTCAACATTGCATTTTCCGGAAAAAATGGCACAACAGCAAAACAAGAACAATAACGAAATCACAAGTTCCGCCAGCAAAACTATGTACATTTATCTTATAGTTGTTATATAGAAAGATATTTGAATTCAGTCATATAGAGAACAAGACCTGAATAGTTAATATTGACAGAATAGACATTTTGGATGCCAACGAGAGACATTGCCATGCACCATGACCTCAAAGTGTTAATCTGTATCTACTGATCCTGGTTCCGCTGTCGGTGAAAGTTGCCACACACCGAGAGGAGGTAGACGCCTGTATCTACCTTACATAGGCAAACGATAGTAATTTATTCCTGACACAATACAATACAACTACTACCATTTACCTTTGAACGGTAGAAATTTTGTCACACTCATCGCCTTTGAACGAAACCGTCAAACTCGGGAAGAGTGAGAGGGAGGCTGATCAAACTGACCTTAGTTCAGCTGTTCCTACCTGAGTAACAGGTAACAAAATACAGGACCTGTGGCAATGTCTGCACCGAGCCATAATAGAATTCTCTATTGCAATTTGATATTTCCCCTGTTTTAAAAATGCCTGAGATGAAACGAGATGAAATGATATTAAGCTATAAAGTTCCCATAGAACTAGAAGTTCTTTGTAAAGTCAGGTCGCGGAGGACATTACATATAATTAATTGTCACCATGACCTGCTCCCATAGGGATCTGATCCGCTGTTATCAAGGTGGCGATTTCGAACACAGATAACACTACAGAGATAAATGATCCTTACCTTCTGTCCTATAACTGCATCACTGAACGCTAAGAATATGTTTCCGTATGTGTCTATGTATATGTGTATGTGTGTGTGTTTGTGTGTGTGTGTGTGTGTGTGTGTGTGTGTGTGTGTGTGTGTGTGTGTGTGTGTGTGTGTGTGTGTGTGTGTGTCTATTCTTGAGTGGCATCATTTAGAAACAGGTTCTACGGACTACTATAATCCTAATCAAACTGCAACGACATGAAGGAATGTAGATGTAATCAAGTCCGGATTGCTGACTACACAATGTTATCGTTTGTATGAAAACAAACAAATAAATATTTGAAGAAATTCATGTCATTCCGAAAATAACACAATCCATAAACCCAGCACTTGCTTTGTTTACGTCGACTTTTCATTTAAAATACATCTCCACTTCCAAAACCCTCCACATCTGCTACCATCTGTCTATCTCTGTCCCTATCGCTTCATCATATAACTGAACCCGGGAAATGTCACAAAGATGACTAATCTGAAAAAAAAAAATAATAATAATATGAAGCCGTAGTTGGACTTGCTAACTTACACACACACACACACAAATATCTTTAAAAAAAACTGTTGCATTTCTTCATGAGATAAACAGTTGTTGTCGCTAACCTCGGATCTCCAGCAGATTCTGCTCTGGAGATCTGGGCCATAGCTCATTTTATGAACAAAGAAGAAGTGGAAAAAGAGAAAAATACCATCCTATATTGTTAGGATCCTGCCTTTTGTACTTCATTATAGTTGAATTTAATGTGGTTTCCTCATTAATTGTCAAATTGCTATTGCAAGTTAAATGAATAAAGGGAGATGGGCAAGTGGGTTAATGATTAAAGCTCATGATAAAAAGACAGATGGAGAGATAAAATGAAAGACGTACAGAGAGAGATAGACTGAAAGACGTACAGAGAGAAAGTCTGACAGACAGATAGATTGACTAGGCAATCAAACAGACAGATAGACAGACAGAAAGACAGATAGACAGGCAGAAAACCAGACAGACAACAGACATACAGAAGAGATAGTCAGGAAGACAGATAAACAGACAGATTGACAGACAGACAAACAGGCAGGTAGGCAGACAGGCAGACAGACAGACATATAGGTAGACAGACAGACAGATAGATAGATAGATAGATAGACAGACAGACAGACAGACAGACAGACAGACAGACAGACAGACA
>JBCEWB010099918.1:0-12165 GCA_039654565.1 Peronia peronii
CAATTTAGCCTCTTCGGATACAACAAACTAGCGATAGAACGAAAATGATTTCCATTCCCCGCAAATTTCGTTCTAACTGTGTTTGAGTGTATAAAACTATCAGAAAATAACTAAGCACAGAAAGCTCATGGAGAGACAGAGAAATGAAGGCCATATCATTTGGTTGTTCTCAATACAGTGTTAGTCTCTTAAGTCCATGTCTGTAGGTGATCATATTATTTTACCATCTTCCCAGGATTGCTTGGCCTAAATGGTGTAGCAATGGCTTTCTGAGGAAGATCTCCTGCCCATTTCCGCACTGGAGGCAAAGCCTTATCACTCCGATAGGGATTCCCGTCAAAGAAGTCTGATGGATGCATATTGAGGCGAAATGCACCTGCCTTCAAAGCTGATTTGTGGGCAGCTATTTCTTTCTGTATGAGAATTGAGATTACATAGGCACTTATAAAATATTTGACTACTATGAGGTTGTATTACACTGATAGCAAAAAAAAAGAAGTCACACTGTGAATCTTTCCCTTGATATGAGATGAAATAACATGAATGAAAACTGAAATGAAATGTCATTCCCTTGTTGCAAATTGATGAAATGAGAAAGAATGAAACTATTATGACCAGAAAATAGGCAGAAATTTCCAAACTAGACAGTTCTTAAAGCCAATTTAAATTATGCTTCCTCACTAAATACATCCTGTTACAGCCTAACTTTGGCAGATATAATCATTATGAATCCTTTCGCAACAAATTATACAAATTTCATGCCAATCCTTGGGAAAATTGTTCCATCCATATTGGACAATATGATGATTATTGGTGTATTTCATAACATAACTAAGCTTTACTATTAAAAAACAACATGTCCGTCATAAAGTTTACAGTTCATCCAGATTTTTTTTCCACAGTGACTGACAAGCATGAAAATTTTGCAATAGCAATTAAAGTCTGCATTTCCCATAAAACAAAGTGACTTAAATCAAGAAACCTCACAAACGTCACTGCTTCATCAATGACTGATTAATGCAATATGAATTTCACTAACAAGCACATGTCTCCATCATATATTCTCTCTGAAATATTTAAGATTAGTTCAAAGAATATATATAGAGAGAGCATCAATCCAGTAAAAATTTCACATTTTAACAATCTTAAGCACTGCACTCATACCTCACTGTGGTTATGTATATGACTAACTAAAAGTGGTAAGTGAGCAATTCCACAAACAGAAGCCAATCAAAATTATGAGAAACACAATAAGTTCACACCAAAAATTGGTTCATGCTAATGTTTAGATATCAGTGTAATGGCAAAAATAAGTTTGATTTTTTACATCAGCTTTGCTAATCCTTAAAAACATGTAGACGTTAATACCATTTTTGTAACATCCTTTTCTACTGTGCTGGACAGATGTATGCTTAAATGAGTGAAAATAACATTTCACATCTACTTGTCCACATACAAATGCTGAAATTGATTTATGACAAACAGAGACTGACACATGATGTAAACCACTTCTTCCAGTTAAGCCCTGAAGGAATTAACATCTGTTAGGTTCATGTTTTCAGACAGAACTAATACAAACCTTTAAAAGTGCTTGTGCCTTGTTATAATCATCTGCACTATGCGGTGGGTAAGGATTCAGTGCAATATTGGCATATCTTCATGGCAATGCAGACCAAAAAAAAAACAAAACAAAAAAAACAAAAAGAAAAAAGCTTTGGGTAATAAAGCATCAAACACATTACACTGGTCTAAATGCAAAATTTTATATTCACAAACACAATCAAATGAAAACAAGAAAGTGTGGAGTAGAACATCATCTGTTTCACAGACTTTGATGGTTCACAGTGGCCTACAGTTCGGCTTTAATGAACCATGCACTGAATTCACGATATCAAATCAACAACAAAATCTTGGTGAGTAGTGATATTTGCTGACAAAACGTCGAAACCTATTTTGGTACAAATTTGCATAACTTCATAACTGATATTTAGTGACAGATAACCCTTTCATAGTCGAGATGTTGAATTTTTTTTTCTTTATATGTTCATGGTCATGTCAAATCTAAAAGCAACCACCCATTAGAATATGTTCTTTGTTAGTTCAACATCATTCCTGATATGGAGGTCACTTCTCTTAGGGGTGGGGGACCCTATAGGGCCCAGTTAAAAATAGACAAAAATATTTCTCACACTTGACCCTGCCGGAGCTCCATACGTAGCGGATGACACAGTGATTTCTGTCAGAGCCTTTGTTGTTTTTTTTTAAAATTAGGTCACCTACTATCATCCGTCTCTATCACTTCCGGCGTGTCATGGAATGTCTGGCAGGATGGGTGCAAGTGTAGTATGAGTAAATTGGGGCCTATAAAACATTTGTATTTGTATAGAACATCAGTTTTCCTGTTCGGATATTTCAAATCGTTTTTCAAATTTGTGCAGCTAAATGACACATTATTATTATTATTATTATTGCCACCATTACTATTGCTCCTTTTTACTGAATGAGATCTAGATTCTACATGATATCATTTTTATCACTTGAGCTTATGAGCATCTTTGTGTACAGGTGCATGCACCCGAGGGGATGCTATACATATTACTGTTATTATTAGGCCTGTTTTTATGATTTTTAAACTCGCACTCATTATCAAAACTAAGGCAATATGTTCTAAAAACATCAAACTGAACAACAGCAAAAGCATTACGGCAAAAAAGAGCAATACCAGCAGCATCAACAACAGAACTGCAATTGTAACAAAAACACTCGCCATTAACATCATCATCAGAAGAGAACAGTATTAGCAGCAACAACAATAAGAACAACACTATCACAAGGCTCTAGCATTGCTGGTAAATTTTGCAGCAGTGAGATCTTTTACAATTAGATTTCACATCCAAAAGTACATGTCCTCATTCAGGCTGACCCTTTTGCCTCTAGCTATTCCACCATGTCTGCCCCCCAAAACAAAAACAAAACCACATAGTATAGATCTACCACATAAGAGCGACACCTCGACAAAGAACACTTGAAGGCCACGATCTGTCAATCACTGGGGAACTCAGTATGCTTAAGCTGTTTTGAAACAGCAAATGACAATTTTGGAAATTGAAATGTTATACACAACATACACAATTTCAAACTTTTCAATAAATTAGTTCTTCAGTAAGATGGACCATCAATTACACAATATGCGTATTACATTATTTCATATATTTATAACAATTTATAAACAAATGTATTGCCCCGCATTCGGCACTTTGGAGACTGTCTGCAAGACCTGAACTATCCAAAAGTATGGAAGCACGCATGCTCATTTTTAATGACAAGACAAATTGAGTTTTCGTTGCACCCAATAAGAAATATTCATTATTTCTTGAACAGAACAAAGGGTTTGTGTGAAATTAATATGAAATGGAGGAAGTGGGTCCTGATCCTGTCGTCACTTTGCCTGTAAAGAGAACATATTCATCCTTAACGAACGGGAGGTGCGTACATTAAGTCAGAAGAAAGATAATAGTCTGACGTCTGAAAGTATAGAGGGTATTGCCTGAGTATTGTCAGCATTTTCTAAGCGAGCCATGTATGTTAAAAAAAAAAAAAAAACTCATTATATTTCAACAGAAGTCTCCCCTGATTTGGCTTTGGAGCACATAAAAAAAGCTGGAAAGACTGCTAGGAAACTGATCGACATTAACAATATGGGGCTCACATATGGTCACAGAATTAGGGTATCGGAGAATACAAGACAGGTGATGGGAATGAAAGTACCTAAGGAAAAATATCACAAAGGAGATGCGATCTGGAAGAATGAAGAAAAATGAGGATGACGTTTTGGCCATGCGCCTTCAGTTTGCAGCTTTCAGTATTCTTAATCAAAGCACAGAAAGCTAGTATGCATTTCCACGATCGATGTTGCTCCAGATGATGCCAAGAAAGACCTCCAGGAGGCAGAAAAAAAGGGAAATGAACTGGTCAAGTTGTTTGTCACTGAAAGACTTCAGACAGAAATGAAAGATGTAGTCTCTAGATTCCCCAAAGTTAACTCAAAAATGTTCTCTGGAGCAAGAAACAAAGAAAAAATATTTAAAAAAAAGAAAAAGTCAGTTTGAAAGCTGACATGACAGGAATCTGTTCAAGAGACTGCTTGTTGCTAATGAGAGTGGCAGGGGAATAGATTTAGAGGCACTCTTGCAACATGAATTGTCCGAAGTGTCGATGTCCCTGCTAATGCTGGTGGAACCATAAATACTACAGACAAGTACATCCTGGGACAAATCACTGAATGCAGTTCTACACAGCTTTGTCTTCCAAAACTTCTACAACATGCTAAAAAACAGCAACAATTTATTGACGGCATGGCGCTCATTCAAAGCTTGGGTAAACCTTCTCATTTGCGTAAATTTGGGGACTATGCTTATATGATGGTGCAAAATATCCTGAAGCATGTGGACGAAGAGCACTCAAAAGTAGATGTTGTGTTTGACCACTACACCCATCGCTCAGTCAAGACAGCAATGCCCCAAAAGCGCTCATGCAGCCTCAAGAGCCGCCCTGTTCGAAGAAAAATTGAGAATCATTCTGTAATGCTGCCTCAATCATTTCTTGGTCTGGTGGAGAATAAAGCAGATCTCACCAATTTTCTGTCTTTTGAGCTTGTACAAGCTCATTGACAGGGAAATAGTAACAGCAGTGTACTCTTCAGCCAGACATTAAACAGTTACAAAGTTATCAGGAGGAAGCTGACACCAGTATGATTCTCCATGCAGCAGAGGCCATGAGGGCTGGATATCAAAGATAAGTGGTCATTAGTCGAGACACCGATGTCCTCGTCATGCTAGCGCACTTCAATGACCAAATAGGTGCAAAAGAGTTGTGGATGCATGCCGGAATGAAGCCTAAGCCAAAATTTGTGCCTTCATGCACTGAAAGACACGTTCATCGCTGAAATCATGGCCAACCTGCCAGGCTTCCATGCCCTTACTGGCTGCAATACGACAAGTTCTTTTGCAGGGTTTGGCAAGAAAAAGGCGTGGAAAAGGTATCTCAATTACTCCTATCTCTTGAGGAAGCTAGGGAGAGGCCAGATAGGAGAAGATGGTATATCCGACACAACCAGAGTTGTGTTTAAAATGTACGATCCTGATTCAGATAAAACAAGTATCGATGAACTTTGCGTTGCTTTGTTTTGGAGGAAAAACCCCGACTCGTTACCCCCCAACTGAAGATGCCCTTCACCATCATATCAGACGTGCACATTACCAGGCTTTTGTGTGGTAAAGTGTTATCAAATCAGTACCAGAGTTACCATCAGTGTTCAAGTGTAGTTGGTAGAATGGTCCAGATAGTGGGTTACTACCAGTATGGACAAGCAAAGCCTCAATCCTGAAAGACAGACCTGAATTGCTGACCTTCAAGTGTAAGAACCAATGCAGAATGAATATGTGCAGCTGCGTCAAGAACCTTGTTTCCTACATGGTGCATGCAGTTGTGCAGCTGGTCGGTGCCACAATAGCTGCAGCCAACTATCCTTGATGAAGAAACTGGTGATGAAAAAGATGATAGCTCTGAACTTGATAGTGGACCTCTCTCTCTCTCTCCATCTTTATCATGTTACAGCAGTAATGTGTGCTCAGCCAAATATTTACTTTGAGGTGTTGCGTAAATGGATTATAGTATGTGAAAAGAACTAACAGTGGTAAAGCCTGATCTGTCAAAGGAAGACTGCATTATATTGTTGTCCCTATGAAGATAGAGCTGTACATGTAGTTTTTTACTTATGGGCATAACACCATCAATGTATGTGTGTGTCACAGCTAATGACAAAACAAGATGGTGTAGAGTAATAGTTGTGTGTGTACAAACTTTTGGTTATGATATTTATGCATCCTGAGAAAAATGGTAATTACTGCTGGATTTTGACTATATAAGTCGATTAAATTATGACTAAAATAAATTGATATTATTTACAATTTCCATAGTTCATACACCTATATTTTTATATGATAAAGCATTTAGTATTTTATTTTTTTCGGCATTTTTTTTAAAAAACATATTTTGACCTCCTTTGCACTCATTGACCCCGTGAGTGACCCCCCCACCCCTGAGTAAGGTGATCTCTAGGCTTCTTAAAATGTGATCAAGAGTCAATGTATTATCATATAAAATAGGTGGCTGCTTTTAGATTTGATTGTATCACGAACTCCCTAAGATGAAGCCTTCTGATATGTCATGTCTGTACTGCATTCTGAGAAAAATAGTGATTACTGTTGGATTTCAACTGTACAAATCAATTACATTACGACTAAAATAAATTGATATCAATTACAATTTTCATAGTTCATACATCTATGTTTCATATATGTCTCGCAGCCAGTCAAAATGAGACAAATGTCGATTTTTCACCATATGGGGTTTTTGATATCATGTGAAACCTTATTTCATACCCTATCAGGTGGTAAAAAAAGTTTTGAGCTAGCTTTATTCTGGCCAGAGATATCGCAGTTTAAAGAGACAAAGGGGACCCCTCAGCAGTGACTGAAATTCCGAGAAAACTGAGTTTAAATGAGCAGTCGAACGCATAAATCTACATACATACCTCACAAAAAAAACGATTTCAATGAAGTAATATTTATAAATCGAGAGTAAGGCCGATACTGACTTGTTTAGAAAGGAATGCACTTTCGATTTCTGCAATAAAAAAAAATTTGATGTCTGACCCCCCTCATCACATTCAAAACCCGATTTCTCGGTTCTAACCCAGCACATACGTCTCATTTCGACTGGCCGCGAGTCATATGATAAAGCACTTAGTGTTTTAACTTTTTCTTGCATTTTTATTTTTTACATATTTTGACTCCCTTGTGCACTCATTGACCCCATGAGTGATTCTCCCCCCCCCCCACCCCCCCCACCCCCACCACCACTAAGAAAGGTGACTTCCACTTGAAATGTGATTGAGAGTGGATGTACTATCATATAAAATCGGTGGTTACTTTTAGATTTGATTGTGCCACGGACTCCCTCAATTGAAGTCTTTTTGGAAACTGACCAATTTTACAAAGATATTTGGCAACAAATGAGTTTATTACCATTTCTATCTATCATTTAATATCCCTTAGTTTTCCTCAGAATTCTTTGGTGAATACAGCTAGAAAGGCTCAATTACACACACAAAAAAAAAAACACAAAAAAAATTAGTCTAAGAAATGTCTTTGGGTGTTTTGTCAGCAAACAATAGTGTGACTTAATCAGAAAATCCACTCATTACTTCAGACAATAAGCACTATGAAAGTTTAAGGAAGAAAATAATCTATAAGCATATCAAAAGTTATTTGGGAACAAGACAGAATCATTCCAAAATAAAACATGTCACACAAGACAGTTCACTGCAAAATCAAACATGCTGAGTGATTCAAGATGAGTTAAAAACATCAGCTTTGTTCTTAAATGATTTTAAACAGACTTTATTAAATTGTTTTAATACTGGGTGTTCACAACTACTAACTGTTTTCGATAAACATATTCAAATAGTATGAAAGATCACAGTAAAAGACTGAAACTTCGATACAGTAGTTTCAGTGCACAGATTTTGAGAAACGCTGATAAAAAGAGTATCAAATTAAAAGTTTGTGCACATAAAATTAATTTTAGAAGACCAATTATTAAAGACAATATGCTAAAATAAATCTGAAAGAGAATTTGATTTTTTTTTTTTATATTAGTCTGTGGCCAACTCTCAGGCTTTTCTTATTAAATACTCTGTCCATCTGTGAGTTATATGAATGAAAAAATAATGCATAATTTTTAAATGCACAGAAAGTTGGCAGGTACACACCATTTTTGAAACAAGAAAAAAATTAATATGACTTCATTTTACACGAGAAATTTCCAAAAAAAAAAAAAAAAAGAAGGTGGAAATATTTTCCTGTGATGATGACATACAATCCCTATAAAACTGCTGACCTTCATTGATTTGTCAGTTAAAATATGATAACAATAATAGAAAAAAATGTTTGTCGATATAACCTTATTGAACTGTATACCGAAGCCCAGTTCAACAAATAAGGATAATCTCAGACACTTCCACTGCCAAACTAGCACATTAGTCTTAAAAAATGAACTAAGCCTTTAAATAGGACTATGTAACACTACCTAAACATCAATTGTATGTTGCAAAGGTAAATCATTTTATCAAAAGAATTCCAGTTATAAAAGATGGACCTATCATACAGTCAAAATCAATTCAATTCTGATTTTTATCTGACAATTCATCAAAAATGGCTGATGTCATTTTCTTTATCTTTTTTGGATAGTGAGGAGCACAAATGTTAATTTTCAAGCAAAATGACAACTTGTTCTAAAGTCTGATTCACAAACCCTAAACATCTGCTTATCATTGTCATAAGGATCCGTCAAGTTATTGGGATATTTGCCCAATGTGACAGGAACATACCTGAAATGACAATGGCCATTTTCCAGGGTATTATTTATAATTTCCTATTACCATTTCAGAATTTCTAATACCATTTCAAAACTGATGAAGTAAAAATAAAATGATTTACACTGACTTTCCAATGATCAACATGAAAAAAAAAAAGGAACAAAAAAAAACCCCAGCAAACTATACAACTACATATACTTTCACAAAGAAAACAAATGCCGATCATTTGATCAATGGATAACTTTAAATCATCAGTTTAAATGTCAAGTAGATTTTCAGGCAATCAACATAGCATTAACAATAAACCTACCAAAACACTGAATAACTTCAAGGTCCAAATCAATCAAATTTTCTTTACAACTCTTCCGATCTTTATAAAAGAAAGCAATAAGAGCCCGTTCTGAATCAAATAAGTCTCACATAAGATCCAATTAACACACACAATATGGTTCAGACTGAACATGATTTTCCCCTGAAATTCGTACTGCCTAATGATTCCAAGTCATTCACATATGATATATAATATTTTGAGTCATGACTCACCCATAGCCTGTTCCTCTCTTTCCTGGGTTGGTGAGAACATTTTTCTGTGATGTTTTCTTTCCACCACCTCCTTTTGAAACAGGACTGAATGCTGGAACATTGCCTCCCAGAGTGCCATAAAATGTGCCTAAACCATTCCTAAAGATTATTGTCAGAACAAATATGCCATGAGATAAAAAAAACAATATCAAACAAATAATAATTCACTGGCAATTTCAGTTACTTTTTCAGCAAATGAATTCTAACAAATTTATGAGAGAAACATTAAATGCTCCACAGAGCACCTTATACAAGCCATGAGTGCCAGACAATTCACATGTTGTTTCATTCATTTTTTTCATTTGCAACTAAGAAAGTGATTCAAAGTTCAATACAGTTGATAATCAGTTGAACCATTTCTTATCTTCTGATATCTGGGTCATCCTAAATTCATTTCCTCTCTTTTCATCTTGCTCCCTCACTCTGTAAACACAATCTATTCTAAGCCATTGACTATGTCAGGATACATCTTTTGCAACAATGATGGAACATTGTCCAACAAGGAAACTTAGAGGTAAAACACTTTGTACAAAATAAAATGTGATCAGATGGACTTTTGTTTTAAAGAGATGATTATTCAGTGGAAACTAATGCAGATGATTTTATTGCCCATTCATTCAATGTACCAAACTCAATCAGTTGTCTGCTTAATCTGACAAATTACATATACACATTAGATTATTCTGGAAAATAGTTATAACAAATATAACCTCCTTGGTTATGAGGTTAATGGAAATGAGATACAAGGCAGTGAGCTTGCAAACTTTAGGATACAAAGAAAAAGTAGCAGACTGTGTAAGCAAATTCATTTTACATTGTTTTCTTGCCATTTGTTGGGAGGAAAGCTCTTGATAAATTCTTTTTTCCCTCAGCCATTCTTTGCTGACGCCTCAGTTTCACTGGGTCTGAATATCCTTCTCCTTCCATGATACGGCCATATTTTTCTGCAAAATAACCATCCTGTTTGGCACTCTTGTCCTTGCTTCCTCCAGGGAGTATCTGTTTTCCTTTTCCAGCTGGCTCATTAAATACACCTGCAATAAAGATAACCGACATAATGAAAGCAGTCTCTATACCTGTTCCATGTCTTTTGCAAAACAATGAATAATAATAATTAACATCTTCTCTAACAATTCCACTTCAAGAAAAATCACAATAGAAATGATAAAGCAGATCACAATAAATTTTTCACTCTTTCATGTCCTTCAACATATTCATTTTATTATGTTTGTCGATATACAAATCACTTACCATGGCCAGGTGCTTTAAATTTGTCTCCAATTGTAACATACGTCATCTCTTGGAACAATCCGATACGTTCCATATCGGTTTTGCCTCCCTTGTCTCCCATTTTTGTGAATGATGATTACTTGCACGACTCGATTTTCAATGGTAAAATAAACGGTGAATGAAAAGGCTTTTTGATACTTTGCTTGTGATCGTAGTCAGTCAGTGCTATTTTACTTTAGCCACATAACTGGGACTTCAACGCCAGCTCATTCTTTCATCCCGAGAGAAACACATTAAAAACTGCTGTGACAAGATGGAACTATGCTTTCAGAGCTTGGGAATTCATGCAGCAAAGGCCAAGACGCCAATACGATATCAACACATTCTATCTATGTCATCTGATTCCCGACTTTAGGTGTCGGACATATTGTTGCATTAATCTCTATGGAGATGAATTTTACTGCGCATGCACCGGAAAAGGCAGGGGAATAAAACCCGCCATAAAACTAGAATGTAAAAATAAGGTAAAACAAAACTATCAGCAAAAAAAATGAAATAAACATATTTGTGTTGAGTGCTGTAGTATTTTCCCCCTAATCAAATCAAGACTTTAAACCGGTATATTCCTCAAACTCAGCGTTGTAGTCACTGTTTTTTTAAAAATTTAATTCAAATATTCTTGGACTGCAGCCGATTTTTTTTTTTTTTTAAATTCATGATGTGTAACTCTGAATTCAATCATACGAAAGTGAAACTAGATCTAGATCTAGACTAGATCTAGATCTAAAAAATTGGTTTCGTGTACTGTGCTAGGTAAGCAGTTTTCTTATTAAACAGTGGAATTTTTCGTCAAATCATAACCATAGCATGGACTGAAATTAATATTTATACTGTCTGATTCCACATGAGGTGCCAAAGATTAGCCCACTCAGCCCACTACTGTGTACGCCTAATGGGTGAAAAGACCGGACCAACTTCATGTTAAAAAAGGAAAAAGGCGATTTATAAAACAGAAACGAAATTAAATCAGGTGGGGTGAGGTGAGCTGTTTCTAGACCTAGACACAGTGATAGACATAGAATTTGATCATGATGACAGTTCTGGATGGAAAAGCAGTTCCACTGCTAGAGGGGTTTATGTTTGAACTTAATCTGTTTCACTTTCATTCTCATACTTTCTAAAATAGTTATTGTAAAATTTGTGGGGACTGGAAAACATTTCTACTAAAGCAGTGTTGCAGTAGCCGAAAAGGCCATTTTGAAACAGGCAAAACAACCATGATTGGATGCAGTTTAATTCATAGACATAGATTTTTAATACAGAAATGTAGGCTAGTTGTTGAATTACATTAAATTAGATCTACCTCCAGGAGGAGTTGGAACTATTCGATCTGGGTTCTGTTGTTCAATATTGTAGACAAAGTTGTGTTTGGAATGTCATACTTTCTGGAGATATCCAACTTTTTCTTTAAACCTTCATCTTCATAAAAACAGTGACCTTTTGAATTGAAGTGATAAATCCATTCTCTTATGTTTTGACATGTTTGTTTTCAATGAATTCATCATTAATTTTTAGGCTTAGATGTAAACTAGACTTATAGTCAATTTCAAGTGTCACGTTGATAGGTCTTCACTGTTCCCAGTATGAAACTGACTTCTCAGTACACAGCTGTTCACCGCCGTTCCTTTAGTTTCCTGCCGAGACGACCGAGGTCAAAAGGTCAGTCATGCCCCGGTGCACGCGTTGACGATAGCAAACTTGCGTGGTGGACATTTATACTCTTTAGAAAGTATTTTGGAGGGGACAGAAGTATTCTATATAAAAAATAAACTAATTTAATGAACGAAAAGACAAAGTCCTTGACTTTCCACTGATATATTTTATTTGTATATTAAACATCGTGTATAGCGGTA